>BMAW01040680.1:376926-444128 GCA_019974015.1 Nephila pilipes | reverse complement strand
TTATTACATTAAAATTTTATTTATTACATTAAAATTTTATTTATTACATTATTTATTTATTATTTATTTACTATTTATTACACTAATATTTTATTACATTTAAAGGTTTATTACATTATAAATGTTTATTATGTCCATCATCAGAAACACGAATAACTGAATTCAACCCTCACTTGAGGATTGACCTGTATTATCGATATCTAGTCAATAATATAGCTCAACCCTCACTTTTTTCAACTTGATCAATGTTGAAATTTAAATTGCTGCAATTTTCAGATCGTTAATGCTTGGTGGTAGTAGCTGAAAAAAAGTAGCTTAAATTTTAAGTAGCTTCAGAGGAAAAATCATAAGGAGTTAAATCAGGGCTTCTCGTGGTCCAATGATTAAGAGCCAGTTACCTGCTGTGATACTAATCCACCGTAGCAGCAATTAGTCATCATCGTTCGTGTTTCTGGTAGTAGTGACATTGAACAATTATAATTTTAAAATCTTTAAAATATTATTTTTAGTTTAATTTTTCACAAAAGGTTTAAACTTCTTTAGTTTTGGAATAGGATCTGTTCAAAGAAGAGTAATCTTTTGTTAATAGCCTTACTCGTGTGGTGACCAGGAATGACAGAATAGTCCCACTGTAGCTCATGCATGTCGTAAGAGGCGACTAAAATGGGTACCAAGTTTCTTGGGGTATAGCCGGGCACCCTGCCCTTGGGGATTATATCAGGGGACCTCAAGGACTTGGCTTCTTTAAATAAGTATGGGCATCATGACCCCGAGGCATCCTAGTGATCTTTTTTTTTCCTATGGGGTTTATTGTCTTTGGTAAACACGGGTTACGCTCTCCCGGGATATCTTAGCGATCTTTCTCTATTTTCGATCCTCCTTGTTAACCAATTTTTGTCTTTTCTTCATTTTTTTTCACGTCTAGACCACAGTCACCAAGATTTGTATCACTTTTATTTACACTATTTTTATTGAATGTTTCTTATTCTGAAAAATATGGATTATAATTTCCTTTTCCTGATTTGCATCGCATTTAATCTTAACAATTAAACTTCTATTGATTTCTTTTTAATTTTGCAGCTTCGCTAGAGAAGTGATTATTTTTTGGGATTTTAAATAGTAAAATTTCTACTTTAATCCAGATTATAAGCTTTTTCTTACCGATTCTCCCCTTGTTGAAAAGGGAGAATATCTTCGAGATTTTAATTATTTTTTAGTTGGTTTTCAAAAAAAATTAATATCACTGCTTCACAAATTGTAATCAATTTATCAAAACCTTTCCAAACTTCTTAATAGCAGGTACTATTCCGAGGTGCTTGAAAGCCAAATGTGGTAGTCCCGTACCAAAACTGTTGAGGCCCCATTCCGCGTCATATCATTCAGGGGATGTGGAAAAGAGAAATTTAGTCTTCACGGTAAACTCCCCGACCAATTCTATCGGGTTTTCCCTGGACCCGCTATCTTTGACTTCACGCCCCAACGCCCTCCACCAAGGAGATCAATCCTTCTCATTTGCTACAGAGTTTTTAAAGCGGAAATTTAAATTGAGCATCGGGAGAAGAACTTTGGTTCGCCAAATGAGCGGCGACTTCCAGATAGACTCGGAATTTCCCGCTCCACTTACTTTGGTTAAGTTAAGCATTTTTTTCCCTACACTCCCCCTCCCAACAGCGAGACGTCGTTTTTGAAAGTTTATGGATTTTCTTAAAATTCTCCCTTCTGTAATTATTGGAAGTTGATTACGTATTTGCGCGCAAAGGAGGGATAATCAGTTTCAACGACTTTGACTAATTGCATGGAAGGTAAAGTTTGAGATGTTTTCCGGAGAGGACTTATGTGTAGATGTCACGTTACGTTTTCTACGTATATGAAGCAAGCTATATCTTCTATAATATAAATAAATGGAAGGGATCTCTTAAGGAATAAAATTCGTAAATTGAAAATGCAGTTATTTTCTGTGAATTAAATTTTAAAATGCTTAGTTTCCATCTTAGAATTTAATACAGTTGCTTCATAGACAAAACTTTTTAAAGAACGTTAAGAAATAATTATAAAATGCTTAAGCAAAAAAAGGAAGTATACGTCCTTATACTATCTAAATTCTTTGATTATTAATAAGCCGAAAGGGGGGAAAGAATGTACTTGAATTAACTTTTTGTCCTGTCACAGTTATAAGCAATTCAAAGCATCCTATAAAATTCCCTATGATATCGAAAAGATCGAAATGAAGTTGGTCTATTAACATCATTCCAAACATCTAAAACTTTGAATTAATATCACTCGAAACCTATATGAAGGGTATTGGCGATGTGTTTGATTGATATTTGAGTAACATCGCACTTAGAAGCAACACGACGGTTATTGGGAACGTACCTCGTAATACTGATCCATGGTCAAGTGACAACACCTGAGCTGGCTCCCCTCTCTCCTAATTTCCTGACTGTCCCACAGAGAAGACACTGAGCCTTGACATTTTTAACTTGAATCGACCGGGCCACGACGAGTCAATAAAACCATTAGGACGGCGGAAAATTATTGTCAAAAAAACTCTTAATTTAGAACCTTCGTTAAAAGAAAATGATTTACCTGAACTTGTGCATCAGTCTCTTCAGTTCCACATCAAGTTTCGTGAGAACTTTCCAAAACAGTTGACTTGAATCTGCCGTATTCTCTATTATTTCGTATGACACATTAGTGGAATAATCTTGACTCTATTCGAATTAAGCCAAAGTTCTCAATATTAGTGATTGAATAATTCTTCATATATACGTGTTTCTTAACAATACAAAAAAGGTTCAAAAAGTACTTGTATTTGAAGATAGATAGCGTCATTAAGGAAAATTGTTGTTACCATTCGGTGCTGCCATCTGTTAAGCGGAGCCGAAAAAAATTTGACATTGATTCCTAAGTTAGTTCTGATGTAATTGTCATTTGCTGCCAAATCAAAATTTGATTGCAGTCACGTCACGTTCTCGATTTCATTTTGCATCGAGTTGCTACCGTCGATGATAAATTGGTTCATCATTACACACCAGAAACCAAGCAATAATCAAAACAATAGGATATTTCTGGTAATTCTGCTGAGAAGGAGGCGAGGACAATCTCATCGGCCGGGAAAGTTATGGCGAAGTGGTTTCAAGGTACGAAAGGCATCATGATCCCGAATATAAGTAACTAAAACTTTGGCAGCTATCTAGTGAATCATGATACATATTAAATACAAACTATTTTCGATGCTCTACGATCTTCATCTCTTGGATTTTCCAAAGACTTATTGAACAACTCTCGTATTTTTAAACATTAAGATTTTAAACAATATTTTGGATAAAATTTAATTTCATGTAGAAGGAATTTTTATCGGCAAAGTCTTTCAAATGCATTTTTTCCTGTTTAGTATCTCTTTTATACATTTTTGATAAAATATTGTTCATTTCCCGTTAAACTACAAAATTTTTATTATTTTATCAAATCCTATACTTCTTTAATTCTTTTATAATTTTTTATTCCCTTTTTACGAGCATTCGAGTAATTAACAGAATTTTGTATCCTGATGATTACAGTCATAATACTGAAGAATTCTAATGATTACAAAATTTAAAAAATAATAATGACATACCAGTATATGGATTTATATCTGAATTACCTTACTTAAAATTAAAAATTTATTTTTAGTTCAAATTTTTCATAATTCAAATTTTTTCGGTGGTTATTTTCTACAATTGTTAATTTTTAAATAGTATTTTTATTTGAAAGCTAATTTTTAATTTGGAAAAATATATCATACAGGAACAATAATAAAAAGAAAACATCGAAAAGTATTTTCTCTTTAACAGAAGTATCGATTTTTGGATACTTTTTTGATCTCTAAAATATTTGTTTCATTTATACTAAAGTTATAAATAAAGCAATATTTTTAAGAGAGATTTTAAAATACTTAAACAAGACTTAAGAAATAAAACTTAAACATGCTCCTACATAAGCTGGGAATTGTTATAAATTTATGTTTCTCCGAACCGATGCATCAGTGGCACTATAATTTCCTAAATGTCTTAAAATTTTAATTATCCGTTTTAATTAGAATGCAGCTTACGTCAAAAATCAAAATGTTTAAGTAAATGGAACTATGTAAATTTCGAAGATAATCTCCAGCTGTAATGAAAAAAAAAAAAAAAAGAATGCTCAAATATTTTCGTAATTAGTGCGTATATTGCGGGACAAATAATCGAAAAAGTTTATAATGATAAGCGTTCGTTATAAATTTTGGTTCTTTTTATTTTGCATGTGATTTTATTCTGTTCTATACAAGGAGATATCGTAACATTTTAAAGACAGTTTAAGTTATTTCTAAGAAGTAACCTAAATATCAGGATAAAAGTTATTCTATCATTAATTACAATAATAACGTGTTTGCTTTATGTCATTTAATTAGTATAAATTTCTTTTTAATTTCTAACATGCAATAAAATTCCCTGAAATTTTATTGCATGTTAGAAATATGTAATAATTAATTGTACATCGTAAGGCATTAAAATTATTGTCATAATTGTAGAATTATATGATTATTAAATATGAAGAGGTATCGTAAAGTTTTAATTATTTATTTATAAGAAATAACCGAGATATCTGTATTAAATTTATTCCACATACTAATAGATTCTTACATGCATATTGTTGTAAATTACAGATTAATTTTGATTTGTTTGGTGTCAGGAAGCCGTAGATTTAAGTAACCAACGGTGTCGCAAAGTCTTATCCTGGAGTATCGTAAAATTTAATTTTTAGTAAAAAAGTAATCAAGATAGAAGCTTAATTTTTGTTTGTTATTCTTAAAAAAAAGTTTTCTCTACATGGTCATCATACATAGTTATGCATTTCTCCCAGAGTTTCTTGAATTTTCGAAGGTCGTCATTGTAAAACAGAGCAGACTAAACTCTTTTCTTTTCTCGATATTGTAATTTGCTTCAATCTACAGTTTCCTGAAATCAAGCAAATGAACAACAATAGCTGCAATTTACAACATTATGTACTAAGGATCAATTAATATGCAGAATAAATTTTATCCAGATCTCTCTGTTATTTCTTAATAGCAATTAAAAATTTACGGTATTTCTTGTATATTCTGTCATGCCCTGGCTTCGCTACTTAGCATACGTGCCATCGGAAGTCATTTAAGCTGCTGGATTGGGTCAGGGTGCGTTAAATGACAGGATACTTAAGGAGTACTATTTGCACTAATTTATTTAATTAATTTTTAAAAAATTAAAGGATATTTGCAATCAGAAAAATGCTTATCCAATTACATTACTATGCAAATATGACATTTTTGGTGCCAGGAAATGTAGTACTATATCCTTAGACGCGACGCTCTATTCAAACTTTAAAACTTTAGTCAGCAGATATCTGAAATCTCTTTTTCGGACATTTTGTGAGGAAAAAGTTGGCCACTCCACTTCCAAAACCAAGGTACATAATCAATCCTTTCTTTTAGTGGATAGCTGAATCAATAAATTTAGCTATCGGTTACTGAGCCCAATTGATTAGGTCTCCAATCGAGACAGGAAAAGGCACCTGTATAACTGTAACATCTGGTGCAAGGAGTGCTTTTGGTTTCCAGGTGATCAAACTCTGTAAGGTTAAATTTCATGGGAAACGGAAATAATTTTTGACTTTTACACGAGGCCAGCGAGGATCTTGTCCGGATGTAAGGAAAACCGCTAACGAACATGCCGCGCCACTCAAATTCACTCAATCAAGAGCCAAAACAGATATAAATTGACGTTTATTAATCCTTTGTAATGATCCAGAAATCAATTTAAGTATTAAGTATGTGGCGCGATGATCGCGAATGCGTCCTCAACAAAAAAAATAAGCAGAAATGAGTACTTATCTTAGAACTGAATAACAAGGCCCGAGTCAACAACGGAATCAATCTAGGCGCGATTCAGACTTTCTTACTTCTCTCTCAACTATTCTTCCTCTAATCTGCTGTTACTGGTTCCTTCAACTTTATGACCGTTAACTCCTCCAACCTTTCCTTCGGTCTATCTTCCATCTATTATTCAATATGCTTTAATTTACATAGTAATGCTGATTTACGCAAGTTACAAGTTGAGGCTCTCAAATCTAACAGCGTCATAGAAATTCCCATGATAACAATTGAAGGCAAATAGGCTTGCAAATCATCACTATTCTAGAGAAATCACATTCATTTCTCGAAGTTATTTATAAAAATATAAAAAAAAAAAAATGAAGTGAACTGCATTTTTTATTTGATGCAATATTTCCTTTAGTCAAAAAAAAAAAAGATTAATTACATAAATTTAACTATTCATTGAAGAAGAATTTCTGCCAATCGCTAGTTTAATATGAATTTAACTTGGAATCAAATAATTTATAATTAAAATAAAATGTTCTTCAACGTCACTTGAATCTTCATTTACTTGTTTTGCTTAGGATATATGTTTGTTGATATTTGACAAATTTAAATTTACAAACAAAAAGATCAGATACTAAGGATTTTCTTTATCATTTATTTTCTAAGGATCTTCACATTTTAGCTGCTTTAACACAAAAAAATTCTCAAAATCTGAAAAAAAAAATCAAATATCAGAATAATTTTTTTAAAAAAAAAATGACAAAAGTTTCTAAAAATCTAAAAGCTGCAACAAAAATTATTGAATTCTTCCGTACTACAAACTTTACATATGACACAAACACTAATAAATTACAATTTTCTTTAAAACTTTATCTATAATTAAACTCTCGGCATTTTCGACGAACACCCCCTCTCCCTCGCACTCCTTAAGCATTATTTCGCTTCTCCCAAAACCGCATAAATTTCTTTTCTTCCGAAAATCATTTTCTTACCGCTAAAACAAAGCCTTGAAAAACAAAGAAACAGAGAGGAAAAAGAATCCGGTCCGCTCCATTAGTCTAAGTGGAAACGCGACTCAGAAATCATAAAACCAAACAGAAAACGAACATCTATCACATTGAAAAATGCGTCTTAATTCCTTTCTTTCCACTAAACAAAACCTGAGACACATTCGTATAAATCAAAGCGAGGCTTCCACAAATGAAGCAGCCAGAAAATTCTTCCACCGACGACACTGTCAGGCGCAGACCTGAAAATGATTTGTGTCAAGTGGCTTAGGCTGGAAAAAAAAGCCGTTTTGAGAGAGAGAGAGAAAGGGAAAACAAATAGCAAACTCCTTTTCTCGTACAAATCTTCGACTTGCCTTCGAAATTTGGGGTTGGAAGGGGCAGAAGTCGGGACACGTGTCAAAAACACTGGATTCAAAGTAAACTTGCAAAACAATCAAATATGGGTATGGCAGAAGCATGATTTGTATGCGGCCAACATGCACCATGATGAAGGGTACTTCTCGGTATGCTCCCGAGATATGTCATTTTTCAACATCCTTTTTTTTATTTGTCTGCTTTACTTTATAGTATTATTTCAGCGGAAGATAGCGTTCCTTCTTACCACAGGCATAATTATTTCAGTTAAAAGACTTTTCATGCTTATTATAGATTATGTTAGTACAAGATCTTGGAAACCGCGTAGCTTGGCTGAGAAGAATAACGGACTCATAACCGATAGGTTACGGACTCAGTTTATATAATCCTTGCAGGTCTTCGGTTAACTTCCGAGCAAGTATCCAGACATCATGCCGAAGAATCACTATAAAATAAAATACACAACAATCCTTTTATTTTATCAGAACGTATTTTCAATTCTCAGCTTAAGACAATTTTTGATTGATTGCTTATTGACGTCACACTTAGAAGCAACACGAGGGCTATTGGTGTCGATTCTCGTATTTTTTAATCTTGGTCAAGTAAAGCAGATAGGCACCAGCCTATCCAAACTTATATATCACTCCAACGGAAGGATTTGGGAGGAGGAAAGTAGAAGTTCCATAGGATTAACATTATATTCACAAATTCAAAATGACTGATAGATTAACAAATTCATTAATCGTGTCTTTCTTGCTTTTAACCGCTAAAAAAGAAATTTTACTGATATGCAGAAAAACTGGAAGATCCATTTTGCTTCAGTTCGTAATGCATACTCACACACTTTGAAGAATGAGAGTAGACTTTTTACAATAATTCGTACATTATAGAAAAGACTGAAATCAAACAAAATGATGTAATTAAAATAAGAGTGAGTGTTACAGGATATTGTGCTTTCAAAAACTGTCATGTAGTGGGCTAGCACTCGTTTTGAAATGATTTTAGATCCTTTCATTTGTGTGCCGTTGATATGTAGAGTGGGGTGCCTACTCATTTGTTAGTCTCGACATCTAATCATAGCACAAAATTATGAAATTGTTTGGTAGTGTTAAGTAGACTTTTGAGTAGGGTAGGAATAGGTAACAAAAAAGACACTTTGAACAAATAAAAACTAATAATATATGTCCAATGATTTACCAAACAACTTTGCAACATGGGTTATTCACGAAACTTCCCTGAACGAACATTTGGGGTTTCTTTCTGACTTTATATATAAATTTCCAACTTCTCTCTAATCAAATGAAACTTGGTTATGCAAATTTCGTAAACTTAAGAAGGGAATCGAATAGACGTAATCAAGTAATATAAAAAGGACAGAGAATTGAATTGAAGAAGCTTACGTTAATAGGAAGAGGGTTACTGCGATGTGCCTGTTGGCGTGGTATGGAAGTTAGGAGAGGGAGGTGCTAGCTCAGGTATCTTTCTCGTCACTTGACCGAGGTTCAAAATTACGAGGTCCGTCGCCAATAGCTCTTGTGTTGCTTCTAGTGCGACGTTAATAAAAACTAAAGTTTGTGCGAAGTGCGTGGGAGTTTTCTAGCGTGTCTACTTGATTTGTTAAGACTAGAGATCAACACTGTCTAGTTGATCTACTATTTGGAGTATTTCCTCTTATCATTTTCCGGTAAGCGTATTCTTTGCTATATTATAGAAATTGTTAATACTTGTAGCCAAGGACTTGAAACTGAGTGGTTGAAAGCATTCTCTTTATTAGAGAATTAGTAAACTCTATTTTGAAACATTATTAGCTATTTTAATTATTTTATCCAAGCTTGGGCTTATGCTGAAATTTAGATTTGTGATTCCATTTATAATATCACAATTTTTACTATAATACTCAATGTGACCTTGAATGCTTTAAACACATATATAAATCAGTTCAGATGTGTTTGAAATGTACCCTGGAAAACTCAATATTTCTGTAGCAACTGAAAATTTTAGATTATAAAGTGTTTATGGATAATATAGAGTATACTTTAAATAGTCTGAAAGGCCTGATGGGTAGCAGCTGAAAAATTCCGGTACCTTAGGACTGCAGAGAAATTCTTCAGGGGATAAATAAATGTGCAGGGTTATGTACAGTTTAAAAAGGTTCGCTATGAGGGTAGGACAGTTATAAATATGCTCTGGTGTTAATGGAGAATCTGGGCAATATCTACAATTCATATTGGTTCTTTTGTTGTCAGAATGAATTTTTATGCCCTTGTAGAGAATTGTTCTCTTGCTATTGTGGATACTTTTGATCAGGTGTAGGTAAGATCTGTAATTAGGAGGGGGGAGGGTCTTCAGAGTTTGCCTGAAAAGTGTTTTTCTTTGTCAACCAGGGTGCAGCATTTGCACAATCAATGTGAAAGCAGAATATCAGATTCATATTTCACGCTTATATATGTACCTAACAAGTCTCCACATCCATTGTCGTCAATGATGATATGAGCCTGGATCCATTGAATATAACAGAACTTTCATTTATCCTGGGGATGCTTAAAAAGATCAGTATTTTTGTTGTTGAATTCAACATAAAAGAATTCCAAGCAAAGTATGAGCTTCTTAATAGTGATTCGCAGTGATATACCCGAAAATGCTTGTGTAGAAAAATCAATAAAAGAAAAAAATAACATCAGTAAAATTGAAATAAGAAAAAATTTCATTTTATGAGTTAAAATTAGACATATATAAGAAATATCAGAATTTTAAAATTGTTTAAATTAAAGTAATTAAAAATTAATTTAATGCACAAATTATATTGTTCACTTGATGCTTTTTCATCTACTCATTTCAATTCAAAATATCTTTCGAGAGATTATAAATTAAGTTTGATAAGTTAAAAAAAAAAACTTTTAAAGTATTAAATTTAAATCCCTCGATGTAAAAAATGGTGAAATATTGCATCCAATCACTCATCTGAAATAATCACTTGAAATGGAACAAATCGTCGCAAGGAAAACAAAAGAGTGATTTGAAAAATTAAATTACGAACAAAGCATTAAAATACTAATCACAATCCAATTCATCTAAAATCCTCTCTCCACTATAGACAGCGGAAGAAAAACTCACTTTACAAAATTCATTTCAATCCCATTTCCCTCTTTTTATTGCATTGTCACCGGTTAAATCACTACCAGTCTTTTCCACAGCACTTAAAATCACCCTAAACGCATCTCCTCATTCCTAAAAGTGAAAATAAAAATAAAGCTTTCACTAAAAGCTCAGAAAAGAGGTGAAAAAAATAACCTCCCACAAAAACATCATTCAAACGCTTGTCCCTAACTCATCTCTTCCCATTCCAACACCACACGCACCATATTCTTCATCAGATAATAGCGAGAAACCATTCCATTGAATACCTTAAAGTTCCTTAGGAGAGTAATCTCGGTTCTATCTGCATGGCCCGCACTCGAGGGCAGAGGAATAAATCACATTACCCTAGAAAATACTTCCCTTCGGCCCCCTCAAGAGATGCGGTCTCTGTTATTCACGGGTCTTCATTTGCTAAATGCTGTGCGGCGAAATTTTCTAAAGTATTGGAATGGTGCTGGGGTTTTTATTGCTGAGTGCTCTTTTCAACCAAAGTGATAAAAAAAAATAGGGACCCAGCAATTTAGGAGAGTATTTTAGGTTTTAGACTATTTTTGCTTAGGGGTATCGATTTGTACATGGGTTTGTAACAGAGGGGTGTATAAGAAACATCAAGATTCAAATCCACAGAGTAATCTAAAATTATTAATAATCGAAATGTATGTATACTAAGATAGTCCGATGTTAAAAGTATGATCTTGTAGAAGATCATTGTTTGGAACAGTAGAGGCTGTTACATCATAGGTATAAATGGAATACAAGATTCTTACATGGCATGATGGAGAAGATAGGAGAGTAAAGTATCAGATTAGGAATCATTGATAATACCTGATTCCTTCATCGTCAAATTCATTCACCGTCGACAGCCCTATGTAGCTCTAGAAAATTAAATCTTAATCTTTTTTCCTTTCCATTAAGAACTTACTTGAAAAACTCCCCCATATCGGCCTCCTATTGTCCATAATGTTTATATAGTGCGAAATTAACCCAAATCAAATCATATTATTGTTATTTTGATTAAAGTTCGTCAAAGAGAGGTGAATAACTTTAAAAAATAGTTCATATTGATACCAACTACTTTCGTGACCCTGAGGTACCTTAGTGATTTTTTTTCTTTCCTGTGGGGTTTACTGTTTTTGGTAAACACGGGTGACGCATCCCCGGGTTATCCTAGCGATCCTTCTCTATTTTCGACCTCCTTCTTGTCAGTTAATTTGTATTTTTTTTTTTTTTTTTTTCAATTTCTTCACGTTTAGATTACAGTTAAATCTTGTTTGGCGCAGCATAACCACATCTGACTCTTGCGCCAATAACCTTTAGACTCACTCACTCATCCACCAACTACTTTCAAAACAATGTGAAATTATTTTGCAAAAGGATTAAAAATATATTTCGCTTTTATAAGATGTCCAAAATTAAAAGGAAAAAATTTGATCTGTGTGGTTTAATATGTTTGTAAAATATAAAAACATCAATGAATATTTTAGAAAAAAATTAAAGTGTGTTGTAAAAATTAACCAGCGAAATAGCTTGTAAACTTTTTGATTTCTTCATTTCCTACAGACCAACAGAAGAACTAAATCAGGAAGAAAAGCGATGATGAAAAATTGTAGTACCTGAAATTAAACATTCTAGTTTAAATCCTAATTTCAATTTTTATAATTTTTTACCAGCGTATTATTGAGGTTACTTTTCAGGCAACATGCAATATATATATAAAAACTATTCACATCACATTTTTAATCAGTCTGATGAAAGTTAAGAGATTTGATCTGGAACCTAATTCTTCAATTTTCTACTATAGACCGAATGAGAAATTTGAAACCTAATTGAACTAACATCTCATCATGCATCATAATTATTTGTTTCGGAATTAAGACTCGAATACGCGATCTCACAAGAGATTGCTCCTGTCACGGGGATTTTGTTACGCAACAGAAAAAAAAATTATAACAAATTTAACAATAGAGAAACATTAAATTGAAGTTTCCGTTTTTATCTGTTATATAATATGCATTTTTGAGTTTAATTTTTTACATTATATATATAGTATTATTTTTCTGTTTTCTTGGTTTTCAGTAAATTAGCGTTACTCTTAGAATTTACACCAGGACAATTAAAGAGTAACATTGTAATTTTGAAACTCTTTTAAATAACGCGCTGTTTAAGCTGCAGCCATGCTCTTTGAATTTTCAAGATCAATTCCATTAAGAAAATAACTGCCTTTACTACGCCTCATAAGTAATAGTTGGTCGAATAAGGACTCCAACCTTTTGTTCAAAGTGAGCATTGCCAATCTCTAGGTTTTGTCGTTGTTTTCTTTTATTTCATCTCCAATGATATAGAATAATAGGAACTTTATGAGTTGTATCCCAGGGCCTTCCCTTTCAATCAAAGTTTCCTTTAGCAGTCAAGAAATTAAAATAAAAATAATTAAAATTTTAAACTAATTAGAAATAAATTATATAAAAGCTGTTAGGTTAAATGATTATTTCCCAGGATGTCCTATATAGAAGAAAAATATTTCGCAATAATAGAGAATTAAAGATTAATAAATTCTCAGAAATTCCCATCTCTTAAACATTCATTTAACTGAAAAATTACAATGTTAGGATCAAACAAAAAAAATTGTGGTATAAAAATTCAGAAGAACTAGTCTTTAAATTACTTACGATACAGGTGTCGTCCTCGTCACTTGGCCGAGGTTCAAAATTGCGTGGTTCGCCGCCAATAGCTTTAATGTTGCTTCTCAGCAACGTTTATAATCAATCGTTAAATTAAATTACAAATATTTCCTAGAATATTCGAATTATCTTTTTTCTTAGTTCTTATTCTTGGTCTGAGAATTTGCTGTTTGAACATTTTTTTTATAATTACTGAAGTAATACCTAATGCAATTAAATTTTAATAACGTTTGTTATTTACGTATCCAAAACCATTTCTTACTACATTTGTGTATAAAAATGTATTTATCCGAGCGTATATCAAATAAAAGCAATAGACTCTTCAATGTCTATGGCCTATACTTCTTCTATTTAAGAAAATACAAAACTTAGGCCAATAGGGTGGGCTGTCAAGCTCTGTTAGTTCTAAACCTTAAAATTAACGCCTCACTTCTGTATCAAATTTTGAAGATGTCAAAGTTAAAACGATTTCCCTTTAGAAATAGTACATTTTAAATTAGTGACACAGAAATGAGTTAAACTTGGTTTTATCTTATTAAAAATAAAACGCAAATATTAATTTTATCAAAAAGTTTTTAACATCACACTGTCAGGGAAAATAAATAAAACAAGAACTTATAAGAATTAAACGGTATTATGTTAGAACTTCTTTCCTACGATATATAATTAATTATTTATTTTAACATTTGATGAAGAAAATAATTTCCAAAAGTAATGCTACTTCACTCCTATATTTTAATAAACTATATATACACAATGGATATTAAGAAAAGATAAAAACAAATTTTAATTATAAAGGTGAAACATTCTTAAGATATTTATAAAACTGTTCAAATAGTTTGTTTTAATCTATGCTTTATTTATAGATAAATAAGTCGTTATCCCTTAGATATAAAATTATATCGTGAATAATAAGAAATGCTATTTTTACATAACTTATTTGAAAGTCAAACATTTCTTTAAAGTAAATAACACGACGGAAGCTTTAACGTTAAGAATGCATCGAAAAGTTTTTCTGAAGTTGTTATGGAACATTTTAATTTTCATTTAAATTCAGTCTAAGTCTTAAATTACCGATTTATTTGAACAACTTCAATTTTGAACAAATAAATCTTGTAAAATTAAACATTAAGTTTTGTATTTTTTTTTTTCAAAAATATTTTTTCCTACTGAACAAATATCTTATTCGAGCCAAGAGCAAAGTTTGTTTTTGAAGTTTAAAGACTGTTTTAGTTTTTTTTTAATTGTAGACTTTTCAACTTCCATGTTTTAAAAGTAGCTTAGTTATTAATTCGCAAACTTCTATTAAGTAAATCTATTGGAAAAATAATTCAAAGCGATATTTAAGATAAATCAAACACAGATTTTTACGCTTGAGTTTGAACGAATTGCTATAATAGGGTAAAAGAAGATAAGCAGAAAAAATTTTGTTTCTTTTGACAAAGAAAAGAATGTTTACCTTTCGTTATGTTATATTAATTGCATTTAAAATTTTTCTAACAAACATTATTTTCACGATTCGTACTTATGTATAATCTTTTAACGGACCTTTTAAAATATTTTTTTTTCAACCATTATGGATTTTTGAAGTATGGACATAGTTATTTTTCTACAAAGTTTAAAGAGAAGGAGGAAAAAATTACGAACAAACATACCATTGAGCCATCTATGTTTGAAAAGTCGTATCGATTATATGTAAACTAATATTTACTCAGTTTCTCTAGTTAGAGGTTTTAATAACAAAAGAATAATGAAAAAAGTCCATTTCATTCATACAGAGTTATGAAAAGAACTTCGCCTAAAGATGTGATCCTAAACACAATATGACACATAAAACAGGCGTAAAGTGGAAAATTTACACTTTGAAAATTAACTTTTATTTTATTCAATGTCTTTATTGCATGTTCAGATAAGAATGTTTCAAAAAAAATTAACAAAAAAAATTTAACGCCCGCAAGAACTACCGATTTTGAAAATGAAAGTCAATATTTGGCTCAAACATTTGACGCAATTTAATAACTAAAGGCTGTTTAAACGCGCAGTAAATACTTTTTTAAGGATATTAAAACAGATGAAGTATAGAAAAATGCTTCTTATTATGAATATTAACTCATCCGAGAAAAAAATTGTGTACATTTTTCTCATTATATAAAAAGGTTTCAACACAAAAGACAGATTTATGCATATATGGTTGAATTTAAATGTATTGACTGAAATAAATTTTATATTAAAGTAAATGAAAACTGTTTTGTGGACGAAAGGAATGTAGCTGTAAATATCTGTTTTAATTTAAACTCTTTTTTTTTCAGAATAACTTTCCACTTAACAGATGGACGTTCTTCAAGATTATTAGAATATAAAAATCTTTGAACGTATCGCATAAAATGTGCATTTTATAATTAATCCTCGGAGTATTTATAAATGTAAGAGATAAAACTAAAATAACTGATAACACGCATAGGATTTTTTTAGTTTTGATGCTCGGATTTTATGGAACGCTTCAGAAATAAAAAAAAATTAATAAAACAACTCAACTGGCATTATTATTTAAATTTTAACAAAATTAATTTCTCTTTTTATTACGCACAAAATTAGAAGCTGCTGTAACTTAAGTAATATTAATTAAAAATTCTTTAGCTTGTGTTTTCTCTTTTAGTGTTTCATATAATTTCGTAACGTTTATGTAACATTTAAAAATATTACCTCTTTTTCATTATAATTAATTAATTATGGAAAATGAAATCTTTTTTCTTTTTAACAGAATAAAGCATTAAATAGTTGTTTGTTGTTTTAAAGAACACATTTGTAATTAAAAATTAACGATTAAATAAAAATAATTAATAATTAAAATTATTTTTGCTAGTACATTACTGAAAATTGATAGATTTTTTTTATGAACGTCACATGTAGTAGCAACACGAAGGCATTACTGAAAAGGGTAAAGATATAAATTATCTGTTTTGCCTTAGATACATTTCATGTTTAATTTAAACCATTATTTCCACCACTAAATTTAAGTGCATATGATTTTTTTTTTCAAAAAGCGGCTCTTATATAAAACTTCATGACTGTACTGGTATGATACGTTTAATTTCTTTCATAAGCATAGGTAATTATTATTCAAAATAAGTTTTTGTTTAACTTTTATTTTTGAATTAAATCGTTCATAATTATAACGTAGCAAATTTGTTTTTCATATTGTAGGCGAAGTGGTAATTGACTGATCTTACATCAAAATTAATTAAAGAAAGTTCATTAAAGTAATGCTCATTTTAAGTACTTATAATTACCCAGGTATTTTTTTGCTTAACAATTATTAATAACTTCCTTGTAGTCAGATTTTCTAAATTTTGCTCCTCTGCCATAAATCTTCAAAATTAGTGCCTTAAGTTTGATGCCTCAAGGACAAAAACATCTTCAAAGACATTAATAGGTACTACACTCATCCGATGACAATTAAAATAAACAAGCGCCATTTTATTTTTACTGCAAAAAATATTTTAATTAAATGTATATTGGTACTCATTGTTATAAAACTAAAACACGTCAAAATATCCATAAAAAAGGCAATTAGGAAGGAAAATGTTTTACGTAAAGAGGTGTATCACTCATCAAAATGAAGAGAGAGAGCAAGCAAGTAAGAAAGTATGATTAATTGCTAGGGGCGGAATATCTTCCCAAGGAAAAAAATTAGAAATTTTAATCAAGGAAATTATTACTAGGTAGCGAGTTATTTATAAAGCTTATCAATAGCAGGAAATGAAAAGAAATTTCCAAATTCATATAAGTGAAAAAAAAATTGTGTTTTCAAACAATCTTCTGTTTTTGTGTTGCAATTATAATTGCATCTTAACAAGAGGCTCCATTTTTAACGTTCAGAATAAATAAATTTCCTTTCGGAGAAATAATTATTAATTACATAATGGCATGCTAATTTAGATATTTTTGTATCTCCTTTAGAATCTTTTTTTCACGTTTTCCTACTAACTGCACTTGACTCCTTTGAAAAACCTTCCATCAACTACAAATTTTTTGACATTATATTCATTATTCTGTTCGTACTAATTATTTCTTCATGTAAAATTCTCACTATTCATTATCTTTAAGCGCAGAGAAGTAAAGAATAATAGAAACTGAAATTCGTTTCATTGATATTGCTGTCTAATTTTGTCAGCGCAATGTGTTCTCATTTTACAAATAATCTTTGTAAAATGAGAACACAATTTAAATTTAATCCAATAACATGCCTTTGTAAATGCTTCTTAAAATATTTATTCTTTTCTTGATAAGGAATTTGCAAAAAATATGTACAAAATAATGAAAGATATTTATAATGAAAAATATGCGCAAGGTAATGAAAGACCACTACCCTATCCATAAGGGCGAAATGTCCACTGCTCGGTAATTTTCTTCACATTATTCAACTTTCTATTTAACTTAACTCCAAAACTTAGAGAAAGTTCACTTGTGGGAGTCCAAATGTAATTCAAAATATCATATTTCATTTATTATTTGAAATGAGAAATTTCTCTATAAAAACGATGTATGTAGAAGTTTCCATGAGGGTCCGTTCGACAGGACACATGATATTTTCGAGCCTCACATGGAAGGCACGTGAGAGGAGCTAAAAAATTCAAAAAAAAAAAAAAAAATGAAGGTAAAAAAAATCATACCCAATTACTTATCATTTAAAAACAATTATATTCAAGTCAGACTATATGCTTCAGCCAGCTACATTTTTTTTTGTTAAGAATCTCAATATTTTTTAGGCTTCTTACTGTCGTTTCTTTTTTTCAAAGTATTCTTTTTCTTCGATTGTTCATTGAGATTCAGACTTTTTTTTAGGGCAATAAAATTTTTAATTTCTATTTTCGTTGTACAATAGAAATATTCTAACGTGTATTAGAATATTAGATTACTTTGATAATTTATTTAAAACTTTCAAAAAAAAAGTATCTGGATAGTTTTTCCGAAAAACAAAATAAAAAACATTGCAAAATTTGAAATTACGTTTCTCCATTCATGATTCAAATGAAATCTCCACTTATCAAATATCTTATTTTATGTTTAAATACATCAATAGTTTTTTCATGAAATCTTTATTTTATATTTTAAAATAGATTTCAAATGTAATTTAAGAATTCAAGTGTATTAGAAAGAAGCATGTATATATATGTGTGTGTGTGTGTGTGTGTGTGTTTGTGTGTGTGTGTGTGTGTGTGTGTGTGTAGGATTTTTACATTTTGAGACGCCTTCCAACTCTAAATGGCGCCATTTGTTCTTTGGGTAAAAAGTGTAAGCATGGTAAGCGCAAGCACAAGAGGCGCAAACACGAGAGGCGCAAGCTAGACGGAAGAGTGCGCCCAACAGAGAAAGACGTGCGATCTGATAGCTCTTCAATATGTTTAATCAATAGTTCTATTTTAACTTAGTAAATACTGTACAATAATATAGGGTTTAATTAAATGTCATCTTCTAAAAATCCGCTTTGTTATTGAATCCAGAAAATCCCTAGACAACTTTAAAACGAGCCATGTACCCCATTTCTGTAGTTAGGATTCTACATATATATACCCATTTATTAGGATACTCATATATATATATATATATATATATGTATGTGTGTGTGTGTGTGTGTGTGTGTGTGTGTGTGTGAATTATTTAAGATGTAACAACTCTCTTAAGAAACATTAGTATTTCTCTACGAATGAATATCTGTCAGATATAAATATGTAATTAGATTTTAAATTATAATGAATTAATTAAATATGATTCTTTTAAAAATTTTCATGAAGGCTAATTTATTTGAATGTTTTAAAGGTGGAGAATTTCTTAAAGATTGATACATGAGATCCTAATATAATTTTATACACTACTCTAGTATCGAAAAATTCCCAGAATTGGTAAATGACTTCTTGTTAAAATTATTTGCAGTGTTTTTACTTTATTTTCTTCCAAAATATTACCCTCCTGTATTTGAATATTTATAACACGGTTCATATAACTGTTTTAACACTCTCGGAAATCATTTTTGGAACATTTTTTCAGCTGCTTTGTCATGTTTTCTAAAACTTCTTGAATTTGCAAAATAGTGTCCTTAAAATCTTATTTTCAACCACCGAAACAGGCAAAAATTTTCCGGTGCCAGGTCTGGTGAATAGGGAGGGTGTTCCAGAATGGTAACATAGTGCCTGGCGAGGTGCTAAAAACAACTATATAAATGTATAGTTGAGAGAGCGATGGCCAGCGGAATCATCATGCAACAAAAACCAATCTCTTCTGCACATTTTTCAGGTAATTTTCGTCTAATTGTATCTCGTACTCATCTATAGATCTCCAAACAATTTCTCTGTTGACAGTCAGGCCATGAGAAGTAAATTCGTAGTTATTCGTGTGGTCTGTAGTGGAAGAGTAGGGTTTTTTCACTTTAAAGATTTTATTCGGTGCTTGAGCGATCATGACGAAAACGCTCATACCACTTGGACCCTGCCGTTTTTTTTATTGCATCCTTTCTGTATGCTTTTTTCAGCATCTAAAATGGTGATTTCTCCAAGAAGACACAGAATTTGATATGGGGGTACTGTTCAGAAGATGACATTGTGACAGCTTTCTTTCATTATTTAACTCTATGTTGTAGATGGTATCCACCAAGCCAAAATAGGGAGAGCAGTTAATTTAATCACACGTTTATTAACAGTCTCTACGTGCCAATCACACATAAACAAATTATTATACTATTTACAAACTGTACAAGGCTTCCAAATAGCCCATATTTTTACGTAACCCGCTTTTGCGGTCAGGAGAAATTACATCAAATACAAAAAAATAACCCGCCTTACGCGGTCAAGATCCAAAAGCATTCTGAAAATGTTACCCATGAACCCGTGCGCTCTCACTTACACGAGACAACGGGAATTTCGCTGAAACTTTCCGTGCTGTGGTATCAATCGCGAGTGACGCGAATGTTGATGAGCAATTATTTGCTCGGGCATTCAGGGAATGTCTCCCAGCCCTCCGCCAGGTCACAGCGGCTGAAGACAAGGCCTGCATCATTTTCGAGGCCTATGTCGCACTTAAGCACGGGCGCGCTTATCGCGCCCTACCCCAACATTAAAATTCAATCGTGACGTACACGACATTTCAATTGGTTTCTGGAACGCAAATGGTTTGCGTTCCAAAATTGACGAAGTAAGAGATTTCGTCACAGAGCATAATTTTGATCTGTTTTTGGTTCAGGAAACAAAGCTCCAGCCGGGGCACGAACCCCAGATCGCCAACTATCGTCTTTACAAAGACGATAGGATTACTTTAACTCTCGTATCGACGGAGGCACCGCTATATACTGTAAACGAAATTATGAACATTGCAGAGTCCTCTTGCCAAGGGTACAGTATATAGATGCTACTGCTATTGAAATCAAAATTAATAATTACCCTCCACTGCGAATAGTTTCTGCTTATGTTCGCAGAACCCCATTAAATAGACATCAGTTTCCGGAGGAGGATTTTATTAAAATCCTTAATTCTGGTCAAAACCCGATCATTGCTGGAGATATGAATGCCTGTCATAAAGACTGGCACGATACAAGATCAAACATTTTCGGCTATAAACTGAAAAATTTGATAAGCAGAACTCCAAATGTTAGGGTTATCGCACCGTACACCCCTACACATTTGAACCCACTCTCCCGGCTGGGGGCGAGGGATTCTATTATTGATCTTGCTATCCTCAAAAATATTCCCTTTAATTATGATATCAGAGTCATTCATGATCTAAATTCTGATCATTTACCGGTCATTTTGACTCTGAATACAAACTCTGCTTTTATCAAAATTCCAGAGCAACTCTCTACCAATTGGGAGAATTTTAGATTTATTTTAAATTCTAAACCCCTCCCCATTCCTGAATCCTCCAGCAATGCCGATATTGAAAATTCTATCGACAAAATTGGTGAAATTATTTCCGAGGCACTTGTGACGGCCTCAAAACCAAAATTTAAACCACCTCCTCTTCGACTCCCTATAGAAATTAGAACTAAAATTCGTCACAAAAATCATGTACGGAGATTCTGGCAAAGGACTAGGGATCCGGCTATTAAAATTGAACTCCGTGCAATCAGTAATGAGATATCGAGAGATATTAAACACTTTTCCCAGTCCAGGTGGGAAAAATACATTGAAGGCCTCTCACCTGATACAAACACTCTTTGGAGGGAAACCTCCCGACTCAGAAAGCCTTTTCATACCATTCCGCCCTTGAGGGGGGCTTTAGGCAGTATTGCTGTAGTTCCAATTGAAAAGGCAGAAATTATAGCGAACAGCCTTCAAAAACAATTTGAACCAAATGCTGACGAGAATCCTAGATTCTCAGAACTTACTCAACGAAAAGTCCAAAGATTTTTGGCATGTATAGACCTGGAACCAGTCCAGGCTAGCGAAATTTTGGACTTTATCAAAAGAACTAAAATCAAAAAAGCACCGGGATTGGATCTTATTTCAAATCGCATCCTTAAGAATCTCCCATTAAAATTTATTTTTCTTTTTACGTTGCTCTTAAATTATTTGATGGAGAACTGCCATTTTCCAAGGGCTTGGAAGACTGCCGTGGTGGTCCCAATTCTCAAGCCGAATTCTGATGATACAAATCCTCAAAATTATCGCCCCATATCGTTACTCAGCTCGCTTAGCAAAGCATACGAATATGTTATTCTGAATCGCCTGGACCAATTCTGCTTAGCCAGGAATATTATTATTCCAGAGCAGTATGGCTTCGTCCCAAAGTGCTCTACAGTAACTCAGTTACTCAGGGTCACTGAGACAGTCCAAAACGGCTTTTCCAATAAAAAAGCCACGGGTATGCTTTTTATCGATATTGCTAAAGCTTTCGATAAAATTTGGCACGATGGGCTCATTTCCAAGATGATGCGACTTGATATTTCAGACCAATTAATCAAAATTATTCACTCGTTCCTGGATTCTCATAGTTTCCGGGTCCGAGTTGAAAATGCAGTCTCCTCACCCAGACCAATTCTCAGTGGCGTACCACAGGGGTCAATTTTAAGTCCAAAAATCTTCTCCTTCTACGTAAATGACATCCCAAAGGCGTCCAACATACATTTGGCGATGTATGCCGACGATACTGCCATCATGTCCCAAGACATCTGCAATCGTAAAATTATTGCAAGATTGCAGAAATATATCTCTCGATTACAGCTCTGGCTCATTAACTGGAAAATTAAAGTTAATGCATCTAAAAGCGCTTGCCTCCTCTTTACGAAACAACGGTGTATTGGCAATTTGCCAACAGTCACCATTTTCGACCAACCCGTTCCCTGGGTCACTGAATACAAGTACCTAGGGTTAATTCTTGACTCAAAATTGACTTTTGCCCACCATATCCGAAAAGCCTATCAAAAGGCTTGCGGAATGAGCAGATTGCTGACACGCTTGATTTCTCGCAAGAGCAAGCTGGCGATCCGGCACAAAATTTTGCTCTACAAGTCCATCTTAAGACCAATCATGTTGTATGCTTCGCCCATATGGACGTCAGCGGCAACCACTCATCTGAAACGACTGCACGTCTTTCAAAATATTCAACTCAGAAAAATGATTAATGCTCCTTGGTTCATTAGGAACGAAGTCCTGCATAATGATCTAAAAATTGAACCCATTTTAGAGTTCATTAAAAAACAATCTTTCACCTTTTTCAACAGGATCCCTCAAATTCCAAATGAATTGCTTCGAAATCTCCCAGCTTATGATGCAACCTTTGCATCATCGCAAAAAAGACCAAGGGCCGCATTGGGCCACCTTTATCAACATTTCCCAGTGCTTAAAAGGCTGAGAAATCATTGAAGCAATTCTATAGTGATATCCTGCGCGTTTTTTTTTTTTTTTCCCCCTAAATTTCAGGACTTTACATCATTAAAAGTTACAATATTCCACGGCTAAATTGGGCCTCGCTCATCACTGTCGACCACTTTCCAAAATTTTTAAAATCTTTTGACTCGAAAATTTTAAAGTTATATTACCATTTTTTGAACAAAATCAATTTTGACCACCCGGCGTCACTAGTGGGACTGCAGTTCCTTACGTTTCATTCTGTCTTTTCAAACTCATTCTCCTCGCGTTTTAAAGATTTCTCTATAAAATAGCAATATCTTCCCTAAAATGGTATCGGAACGGCATTTCTTCATTATTTCATTTAATTTTAGCTGAGTTTAAAATTCCTTTTTAAACCACTCTACTGCCCACGGACTACAGTTTTCCAGAAGTCGTTGCGCCTTCGAACTGAAGTTCCACTCCTTGATCATCTATCCGCCTATTGCTATACATGCTTCATGGCTTTCGACTATAGCATCCAATGGCAATACGAGCTTTCACAACTTATACTCCAAGTTTGTTTCGGCAGTTCCTCACTCTGTCGAATACCCAGGCTTTTTTTGCCTTGATCCTAATTCTTGATAACAAATTCTTAATTATGAAAACTTCTTAAATTATGATCTTAATTTTATTTTAATTATGATGAGAGGGTAAATTAATAATCTTTAATCGGTACCTCGTAATTTTAGCCGTTACCGTTACCTTACACGAGACAAGGCGCCTCCTGGCGGGATCCGAGTAATTTATTTCCAACACTCTACAGCCATCTTAAAGTCTAATTGGATAGTCAATAAGTTAGTCCTCATATACTGATTATTAGGGTTCGATTATTATGGCTATTAAGGTTCGGTGAGATGTATTTCCTTCATTATTTAACTGTATATCCATCTTAAAGTCTAATTAAATAATTCATAAATTCAAAACTCCAAATGAATATGCATAAAAGAAGAGCAACACACTTTAAAATCTATTAAAGAATATGCAAGATCCATCTCTCTCGAATACCTCTTAACTCAGTTAACATTCTAGTTTATGTTCAAATAATAAAGTCTTAGCTTACCTAATCATACATTCCGATTCAGGCACTTCTCGATTATAGCAGATTCGACTCCTGTTATTCTGATCAAGAGTCACTTCCAACTGCTTTCAATATTAACATGACAATTCACTCCAATCTACAATATGTATCAGTTTTTCGTTATCCTGTACCTCCCTTCTCTTTCCTTTCAATTTTTTTTTTTTGATTATTTCACTGTCTCTAATTCAATTCAATGCACTTCATATCTTCACCTAATTTGCTTAATCACCTTTCATTTTGGTCGGCAAGGATTTGTAATTGCATACAATTCAAATTCCTAAGAAAGTAAAACCCTGTGGTTAGTAAAGGGAATACCACTTTGACAGAAACGAGCTGTAACTTTCACCTTTAATAATGGAAATTGTTTGTAAGAGGTTCAGCAATTCCCTTTGTAGTGCTGACCACAGAAAGAGAAATTCCTCC
Source organism: Nephila pilipes (assembly GCA_019974015.1). Taxonomy (NCBI): domain Eukaryota; kingdom Metazoa; phylum Arthropoda; class Arachnida; order Araneae; family Nephilidae; genus Nephila; species Nephila pilipes. Next base: position 419,688 of record BMAW01040680.1, on the reverse strand, counting down.
TCCAAAGAACACGTGCTTGATAGCAAGCAATGATTCCGTTTTTTTTTTTTTTTTATTTTTTTATATCAGAATATGTATTACAATTCAGGGAATAAAAGAAAAATCTTTGTTAAAATTCTTATTAGATTTCATGAATTAAATACCTCGAAATTAACTGGCAAGTACTTCTCTTTCCTAGGAATAATTTTCATAAATCAAGCGTTAAATTGTTGTTTGAAATTGAGATTTTCCTTAGGTATATCTGAATTTTTCTCAACATGATTAAACTTATATCTAATAAAAATATGAAACTATTCGATTGCGCAACAAAACCACTAATTATAAATTTTGTACGAATTATTTGTCATTTGAAGTATTAATGTTAAAATAAGATTCCTATAAAATAACGAATTGGCGACTTTTCATCATGCCTTGGCGATGGACGCCATCATCTAATGACCAAAGGGAAGCTGAGAGAAAAAGAAATCTAAGAAAGCGGAAACTAGCGGTCACATGTCACATAAATCCACGGCAGTAAAAGAGCTCCATTAGCTGCTGACCGGAAATGGTCGCTTGCCATTTCCGGTCATTCCAACCACCGAAATGTCCATTGGAAAGGGTGAAGAGAAAAGGAGGAGATTGTGGCTCTGTTTTTATATCTCCCAGTTGGCATCCGAATATCTCGTAAGATGGGTTGTTATAAGAACTTGCCGCTAAATTTCCATCGAAAACATCCGTTCCGTGAAATGTTGTGTTCCTTAATGACACAATTAATTAACTATAACTGATGTAACACACAGCTCTAAAATTATTGCAAAATTTTCCACAGCTTTATTTGAAATTACATTCAGTATCTAAATTTATTATCATTTTATAGTTTTTAATCTTTTGACAAGTGAAATGTTTTATAGAGTGTAATTGTAGCGATATGTCGACTGTTTTTTAGTTGGAATAAAAATTAAAATTGATATCGATATTCATCAATAAATCGTTCGGAAGACGGTGAAATTCTAATTATTTGAAGATATAATCAAATTTAGGGATTTGGACTTTTTAAAAAATCGATTTTCTTAAAGTCAGATATTCATTAAAAACGAAATTTGTATCAACATGGTTTTATTTTTCTTATTATTTTAATAAAAGAAAAAAAAATGGTTTCAATTTATATACTATATATTAATAATTGAATCTTTTTAATATAGTACACACACATAAGTTTCTGAAAAAAAAAAATTAACATAATAGCATTGAAAAAAAATCTTATTTGTAATTTCATAAAATTAAAATAATTGACTGTAAATAGTATTCTATTATTTAGAAGGGAAAATAATGTGTACAATATATATACAGAAACGGCAGGCTAAGAAAATAAATATAACAAATGAAACATGTATTCATGCTTTTATTCAAAGGATATTAGAATTCAACTTCCTTTTAATCTTTATTTTGTTTTATGTTTGAAAGTTATTAACATAGAAATGTAACATGCTATCATGAAAATATTGAGAAACTAATGTATGAAACTATTAATAAAAATTAAAAAAATGTATTATAGTAAACGCTTAATTTGTTTCTTAATTAAAATTATAATTTTATTTTTTTGTCAATTGCTGCTTTGTCTATCGTCACTTTTACATCCAATTGCTATTTGATTTAAATAAGAGTTGCAGCAATAAAATATACGAGTATGATACTCTACAAAAAATTATTGTTAAATTATTTCAATCAAATGCATTTACTTCACTAATAATGAAAAAAAATAAAGAAAACAGTTGATATTCTAATTTGATATTGTTTCTCGAATATTTTGTTTTGAATTTGGTCTATATACATTTGAAAACTAAAGATGAATTTCTTGATTTGATTTGTTTATATTAAACATGGTTGGAATTGCATGGAAGAAATGGTGATCATCTGAGAGATACCCTAATAAAAATTGAAAATAAAAAGTAAATAAGATATATATTTTGTATGTATCATTATATATTTTGTATGTATCATTATATATTTTGTATGTATTATTATATATTTTGTATGTATCGTTATATATTTTGTATGAATTATTATATATTTTGTATGAATTATTATATATTTTGTATGTATTTATGTGTTATAAGTTAAATAATAAATACACAAAAATAGCAAGTTAGAATAAAATAATTATTGCTTATTGATCATTTTTATCATCCTAGATATTTTTAAATTAAGGTCATTAATCTAACAGGGTTCTTATCCAAATTGAAAACTATTTTTTATAGATCTGTAAACTACAATGAAAATTGTGCTTTTGAATCTCTTTTAAAACCTATTTAAGAATTATTTCGAATTTTTAATTAAATATTTACTGTAATGGATTGAACTAGCTTTTACAGAACACTTCAAATTTCAAAATGTGATCACCTAATTCTAACGAGCAGGAGACACGCTGAACAGTTATTCATGGAAAATAATTCTACTATGTTAATACAAATTCGAGTGGTACATCGAGATTTATTTTACTTCATAATTTATGAAGATTTGGAAAATTACACGCAATTCTCAGCTATTCCCCTTAAGTATAACACATCAATCAATAACTCCCGAGACTAACCCAGAGATGGCGCTCGTAGTAAACCAGTAACCAGGTCTTTGTAGAGTACGAACCTTTGCTTGAAACGTGTCAAAATTTTAAGTCGATCGGACCAGAAACAGCTGAGTTATCGAGGTTGGAGTAAAGCCGTTTTGTAGTTTGTTTAAAAAATGGAAAAAACCGAGTTTCGTGTTCTGATAAAACATTGTTTTTTAATGGGTAAAAACACCGTGCAAGCAAAACAATGGATTGAAAAATGTTACCCGGACTCTTGTCCATCAAAAGCAACGATTTGTCGGTGGTTTGCCGAGTTTAAACGTGGTCGTACCGACACAAATGACGCGGAACGCTCGGGTAGACCTGTGGAAGCCGTTACACCGGAAAATGTGAGTGAAGTGACAAAAATTATAATGAAAGATCGTAAAGTGAAGAGATGCTCCGTGAGATTGCTGAGATGACACAGATATCATATGGAAGTGTATTTACTGAAAAAGGTTTTTTGAAGTGAAGTGAAAAAGGTTTTTTCCAAGTGGGTGCCGCGATTGCTTTCGATGGAACAAAAACAGCAACGAGTCAATGATTCAGAAAGCTGTTTATCGCTATTTACTCGCAACAAAATAGATTTCTTGCGGGAAAAAAAAAAAGAAAAAGAAAAATTTTTTTGGGGGAAAAAAAAAAGATTTGGAAAAGCGTTGGAACGATTGTATCACCCTAAAAGGTGATTAACAAAAGATGTTATGTTGATGAATAAAAAAAAATTTTGCAAAAAAAATGTTGTTTTCAATGTTAGTCTCGGGACGTATTGATCCATGTGTTAAAGTAAAATTTGAGTTGTACATTACAAATTGCAGGTGATAAAACATTAAATACATAGTGTTCAAAATATTACTTGTGTCAAATAGACACGGATATATTAAAATACGTTATACTTCACAGGTTAGTGAAGACAGAATCTGATATTAACATTGAGGTTCTTTCTCTATCTAAAACATTATTTTCAATTTCCGTCTTATTCTATTATATAAGACAAAAGTATACTGAACTCTCTCTAATAAGCTTTTCAGGACTCAAATATAAATCCACAAATAGAACAACCTAACCCAACAAAGCAAACATCACAACCTCTGCCCAATCCGAATCACTATATGCATAGTAACGGCTTCCACCCTCGCAAATAATAATAAAAGAAACAAAGAAAAAAAGGAATGGCCATAACTTGGAACTCCAAGCTGAAAGCCCAAGATTAAAAATTCCATTCACGGAGCATATCCATAGCGGGATTTACGATTAGGAGTCGGTGGCCCCATCCCAGACCTTTACCATTCAATCAGACAACGCAGAGGGGAAAGCCCACTTTTTCAATACAAACCCCATATCTATATATCTGTGGTCACCTAGACGTGACTGTACGGACGTGACTTTTAACACGGATTCGGCTTTCCATAAATATTTTCTATATCTACTTACGATTTTAAACCATTCAGGAGATATATGTGTGGCCTGGATTTTTTCACACTCCATGTATATTTCGGTTCATATATATATAGATGTGATATCGATTTATTTCTTCAGGAAAATCCCATTTTTTAAGATTGGGGACGAGTTATCCTTATGAATATGTGTCCTTGTGCATTTTCGGAAATGGGTTTGATAAGCTTCTTTTGAGGCTGTTTTTGTGATGATATACAATAGATGGGGCCATCTGAGAGGATATTGAGAAGGTTTTATCATTTTTTTTATCTGCGTAATGTGGATGGTACGTCATACTGGGAAATGGAATCGAAGCTTGTGATATTTGGATTCAGTTTCCTGATCCAGTGTATAATCGAAAAGGGATGCATTTCCTATCGGATAATCTAAGTTTAAATGAGATTTTTAATTGTATTGCGCTGCTCTTAAGTATTGGAAAACGGATGCGTAAATTTAAAACGTACTCATTTAAGGCATGATACATTTTTTTAAGGAAAAGAATAATTATCAAAATTTTGTCAATACAGTAAGAAATTTAAAACCATGTATACAACATATAAATCCTGCAGATTATTAATTGATCCAGTTTCCATTATTAATTGATAATTATTAATTGATAATATATTCCCTAAATTATACAATCAAATGAAGAGGAAAATGGATGATAATCATATTTTTTAAATTCAGGCTTAGGAATAATTAAAATCTTATCTCAATCAAATCTTTCCGTGGTAATGTTTACCTAAACGAGCCAGGTTTATGTCTAAAAATACAAATTTAATGCATTTCTTACCAACTCACTTCGGTTCGAACGAGTAAACAAACTAGAACTGAGGATTTGAACTAGTTCGGAGGTCTCGCTTTCTCTAGTTTAAGGAATAACTAACTTCTAATTCTCTTACTCCCGGTAATTCAGTTTATCGCTACTTAAAAATATACTTTATCTAATACATTCGCTACATTTCATAATTTCAATCTAATATACTTAAGTCACATTTCATTTTAAACAATTCGAAAAGAAAAGAGGCAGAGAAGGGAAATTCATGATATAACCTTACGTCACAAACTTGCTTGAAACAGGTTTGTCACTTGTATTATGCATTGCATACCATTAAATAAAGTGTATTAAAAAAAAAAAAACCTGGCAGAAATTATTAAAAAAGAAAAATTACGTAATATTGACTACCCATTCACGTTATAATAATGATTCCAATTACTTAATTAAAATTACATATTTATATAATTAAGATTTTCTGAAATATTCCCAGAAAATTCTAATAGACTATCAACTAAATTATACTTAATGATTATCTAAAAAGGGAAGAGAGAGAGAGAGAAATATCATCGGTATGGAAGTTTGGTATCTTTTACTAAATTTTTAAAATCTTAAGCCTATTTTCCTCTTCAAGTGTAGTGGAAATTTATGCCAGTTAACATCAAAAATTCTTTTGTACATAAATTGAATGGAAATAATACGAGTAACATTTTAAGTTTTTCTTCTATAATACTGAATTTAAAAATTTCTGCTTTTAATTTAGAATAAATTGAGACTTGATTAATATGCTTGTTTGTATGCTTCCATTTACATAAAAATAGATACAAACGGGAATTCAATTACAATACCCAAAAATTAAAACTGGAGGCGAAAAGCATGCCTGAATCACGACGCTCAAAATAAATTTAATAACATAATCCTATAGATCAATCCGTTGAAGCTTTCGTGTAAGAGAAAAAAGTTCAAATTAAAACTGTAATGGAATTAGTTTTTTAAAAAAATTTTAAAAATTGATACGAACACTTCTTTATGAATTAAGCTCTTTCTCTGTCTTCAATCTGATGGCCTTTTCAATTTCGTTAGAGTGATTTTTCTCTTTAAATTATATTCCTTATTTATCATGATCGAAAATGAAAAAAAAAAAAAAACTCTCTGCCAGTTCTAATAAACCTTTTCTTTCGTTTCCTAGTAACCAAAAATGCGGGAAAACCTCTTTTTTTCTCTTCCATCCTCGCTTCTAATTTTTAAGAGATTTATATAATTCAAATAACGGTTTTCAATTAAGGATGGAAATTTTAATTCCCTCCCAAGTATATATAGGTCTCGCGTTCACAGAAGAGATACGTTTTTTTCCCCTCTTTCAAACGTCCCTTGTGTTTTCTTCCTCTCAGGGATGTTATTAATTAGCCGTTTTAAATAATTAGCGTGTTTATTCATTTGGAAAGCAATTAACGGGGAACCTTCTTAATACGTAATTAACAAACTTGGCGATATATACATATAGATATATACATTTTTTTCATTCGGTAATTTTTACAAGCAGCGGCGAATTGAAAGATGAATGCTTTCCTCTAGGCTCGGAAAAAAAACTTTATAATTCAGTGTCTATTAAAATCTCGTCAGTAACATTAGCGAGTAGTATGTAAAATGAATATTTTATTTTGTTCGCTTGGTAATGCTTTTTTTTTTTATTTCGCCCTGTGCTTTTTGTTGCCCGTGATGTTATTTGCATTCTGTTTGAATTCTTGAAATTAAAATAATTTTATTGATTTTAAATAAGTAATAGTTTCTTTATCCTGAGTTTAATTTTTAGGGACTGATCTCACTTTACATGCGTAAATTTAAAAAGAAACTTTTTTTTTACTACTCACTTCGTGATTTGAAAAATGCTTTTTTTTCTCTAGATATTTAATATAATTTGGTTTGATTACATTAAATTATTTAAGCGTCTATTTTTCAAATACTATTTACATTGCTGCCGCTTTAATTCCTGAAAAGCTTTTTTTTTAAATATAGCTCATTTCAAAGCGAAATGCTGTTAGAAAATAAAATAAGCAATGACACATTTCTTATTTGAATATTAGAAAAAAGCATAATCTTATTTTGCACTAACAAATTTCAGAAAACAATTTTTTTATATTACTGTTCTACCCTGCTAATAAGATCTAACTAAAATGACTTTTTAGGATGCTTAGAACATAAGCCTTACCTCCAAATATGATACCCAGTATCGTCAGTACAATGCACTTATAGACTTACTGTTATAAAAAATAATACCATTGATAGACAAATAAATTACATTAATAGATTAAGGTTGAAAATGAATTTAATATAAATTATAATTAAGTATCTGTAATTACCGATATAGATTCTCCAGACACATGTAATACATTCATAAGCAGATGAATCAAATATTTATTGCTGGTTGAATTATTGAAATAGAGAGATATATTCGAATAAAGATCACATTTGATTACGACATGTTTTTAGATAATTGAGTAAGGTTTTTAGATTTAAAAATCTCGAGGATAGCTCTGAAAGTACTTGTGTTTTTAATGGCTTTGCTAAAACAGTTAGATGTTATTATTGAGTATCTGCATCTGTTGAACGCCTTCAAAACAAAAATGACATAGGTTCCTAGGTCAGTTTCGATTGCTCGTGTTGAGTAGTCATCATTATTTTGAGTTGAATTGTCACCGTCGGTGAGGCGGGGATTCCTTATTACACAACGGAAACCAAGCAGCAAATAAAACAATGGGTTGCTGCCGATGAAATTGCTTCAAAGAAGGCGGTAACGGTCTCATCAAGTTGGTGACGATATTTTTCGAATGTGAAGGGCGTCATTCTTATGGACTCCTTAGAAAGAGGAATTAAGGCAACTGATCAATGGGATAGTGAGTTGTCACATCCATCTTACTCTTTTCTATCCCTTGTATTTTTTGAGAGAGTGGGTAAAAAGTAGCTTTTGGCTCAAGAATCAAATCTGACTATGCTGCAACAAATAATGGGCCGGGAAAAAAGTTAAAATAGTTTTTAAGAATACCAGGCAAAAATAGAGAGGCATCGCTAGGGTATCCCAAGAGTGCGTCGCCCATATTTACAAAAAAAAAGTTAAATCCCTTTGGAAAGAAAAATATCACTAGAATACCTCGGGTCATGATGCCTAAGGGGCAAATACTTTTTGAACCACCTTCATGAGAAATCGTCTGAAAATAAATCCTAACATTTTAGAAGAAAAAAAATAATATGAGACACTGTTTCATATTTGGAAAAATACATACAGTAATATATCCTAGACACAGTATAACTGCAATGATAAGCTTTTTTTTTCAATGAGTATATTACTAAAAATGAGCTCTCTTATTCCTAACATATTTATTGGATAAAAAAGCGTCTTAGAGATCTCATGCACCAATATTTTGAATTCTTAAATCTAGGTTCTTACATTTATTTTGATGCTACAAAGTACATCAAAAGGGGAGGGAGTGAAGACTTCAGTGGAACTGCATTTCCCCCTGATTTTTGAAAATATTTTAAACATCTAAAAATCTGAAACGAGTGATAATAATTACTATAGATATTTTCCAAAATTGTAGGAAAATTTTAGTTCGCAAAAACTTTTTTTTCTTCTTTCGAATGCATTTTATTACATTCAAACAAATATAAGAGTCTAGATTTTTGAAGAAAATTCGAAATTTCATTGGACTAAAATTACTTTCATAAATTCAAAATGGCAGTAGAGGAGAATCATAACAACCCATCGAGAAAAAGACTTTTTAATTTATTTATTTAACTTAATTTTATTTAATTTTTCTTTGCATCAGCACTAAAGTTCTATTAAGAAAGAATTCTGTCACTACGAAGAAAATAATACGATCACAGCTCTCTTTAAATGTGTTTAGTTAAAAGAAATTTTGTATCAGAGAGGCAGTTTCGAACTCATCATCCACTCAAAATATTTTTGGCTCAAAACAAATATAAAAATGTTTTTCACTACAAGCTTATAGTTTTAGATTCTTCCAAAATATAAGAAAATAAAAATCTCTGCAAATATTTCAGTTGCTACGATAAAGGTTTATAATCCCCACAAAATTCAGTAATTAATTCATTGTTTAAAATTTTCTCCTGAAAAAGCAATTGTTTTTCCTTTCAATTCAAGATTCCAAAAGAATAAATATATTGCAATCGATTGGAATTTCAACGCATCACAGAAACAGCTAAAATTATTAATTTAAAAAATAACAATTGGGAATTCTAGAAATTAATGGCATATTTACTTCATTTAAATGAATTATTTAATTATAAACATACAAACTCCCTACATATAATTTGTAGCTTATTGATATTTGATGACACATTTTCAATTAGTTTGTAAATAACTCAAATTTTGCATGGATCTCAAGTTTGAAAAATTCACACCAATTTTTTTTAAAAAAAGGAAATTGATATCTTAGTCATGCCATTATACTAAGAATATTCAAAGTCTTTTAGTGAATTAAAACTAGAATTCTTAATACAGTTTACTAATTTTATATCAATACATAAAAAATTATAGAATTTGTAGGAAGGAATACATTAACAACGAAGAAAATAAAGTAATTCTCCGTTGATCTGAGTTAATTAAAGAACCAATAGCTTATGAAAAATTCCATTGGTCTTAAAATTAGCTTTTTTATCTTAACTCTTACGCAAATGAATATGAAAATGTTATATACAATAACTCATTAAAATTGTTGCGATATATAGTTATAAAATGTAATATTTACGCACCAAAGTTAATTTAGAAAAATTATATTTTAACCCTCTAAAGTGAACTCACAAGTCTTAACCAGAGACACTGATCATTTTGATGCTTGAAAAACTCCCGTTTGACCATCCTTTAGAATCAGGGGATAGCACTGACTGATTTCAATCCGAGAAGTCAGTCATTTTGACGTATCCTGTCTGACAAACGAATGTAAAAACTTTTGCATGGCTATGAAGTCTTTGAATCCTTGAATAATTGTAAAGCTGTAATATTCTACTTATCGATATTTAAATAAATATAATTATTTAAGAGAATATTTTATATCATTTGTAAGTAGTCCCGATATTTTTAATTAAAATAATATTTTTATGTTATTTTTTATTTATGTGTCTCTCTCACTCTGAGATACAATTTAATCTTTTTTTTCCCCTTGCATATTAGAAACACCGTAAAAGAAATGAAAATGATCATACTTCATATTCAAAATATCGATTAATTTTCAAATGCCTTTCTAACTGATTTGTTATTTCATTAATAAACATAATTGGGTTTTTTTTCTGAGTAATAAAGACGGTTCTCATGGAAAACAAATTATATTTATTATTTTGTTTACAGAAATAATTCTCAGTGACAATTTGTATATAATAGATCTGGTGTCATTTACGCTCTTTGGAATATCAATATATATAAAACCAGATTACTCTACACTATATCAAAGAACAAAAATTAAGAATGTAGCGTTACTTTTGGGCAAATATCTCAAAGCGTTTTGCATCTGCCACAAGAGATTTAGCACTTTTTAAAAAATAGAACACTCTCACTTTAAAAAAAAAGGCTGATATAATAATTCACTAATAGGTGAGAAGAAAATTCATTTTTACTCTAAAAACAACCCTCCACTTTTTTTTACCCCTCCCAATGCCGCGCTAAAAGAGCAGGAAGTGTTCAATTCTCGAAAGAAAGATAGCGATGGCGAACAACAATTCCCTCTCCGACCAATAATCGCAATCACAGATCCCTCAATAAAACAAAATAAAATAAGATAAAAAACAACAAAAACCCTCCACACACTCGATTCATCGGAATTTAAGCCGACGCCTTTTAAAGCGCCTGTATTTTTTTCCCCTCCTTCTGGCGCAAATGGGCGCAAGAGCTGTGGAAAAATTCCATCCAGAATATAATCCCCATCCGCAGCCAAGGCGAAAGATCGCGGCGCGGCTCACACAAATGGGCATTCAGTGTCTTGAATGCCATCGACAATGGTGCCTGGGCTGACAGCCGCCGAGCATACACGATATTGCTCTTTGTATGGTAATTAGGCTAATGGAATTCACTGTTTCACCACTATAAGCCCAAATGGAATTTTAACGTTTCTCTCCGTCTCTTCGGGTGCTGGAAAAGGTTTTCGAAGGGCGGCTTCTTTAACTCCTCCATCGCTGGTATTTTGCATGGAAACATTTTCACTTGTCAGACGGGGTTGATGGGGGTTGCATTTCAAGACATGGGGATGTCGCCAAGGTGACGCCAAAAAGCACCCCTCTTTTTTTTTTCTTTTCTTTTTTCCCCTCCTTTCGAATATTGTTGCTGTATGAAAATGGCACCTTTTGTACCAGATGTCAGTGGTGGGACAGAAAAGAAAAGGTTATAAAAAATTCAAGGGATTGAGATAGAATGTATTGAGATAGAGATCCTAATTAAAAGGTAGTTTGAATTTTGTTGACATGAAATATTAACTCTGATTTTCAGACTGCAAATTCAATTTTAAAAAGGAAACATATTTTTAAATTCATTTAGTAGACAATGTCTCTTATGTTTCCTTTTAAAAATTACATTTAATAAATTTTGTACAAATGTTAAAAATTTATCCAGAATACAATCCACACCCACAGATATTAATTAGTAAGAGGATTTAAGCTTGAATCAAATTTTTGAAAAATTTAATAAGTTTTTTTTTATTACAATGCTTAATTTTTAGTGAATAGAAAAATTCAGAATATTTTCTCTCAACATCTTATCTTTAAAATAGTTATGTTTTAACGTTTAAAAATCCTTTTGTTCGATTATTTGTCTCATATAAGTCTAAAGAACAATTCTATCAAAATAAAGAAATAATTTTTACTTAAATATATAGCTTTTAACAAGAAAAATACCGTAAACATATCAAACACGAGATATCTCTTTCGAAACATTAAGTTCTTAATAATATTTTATGATACTTCTGAGAAGTGTTCAATGAGAAGGGGTTATAATATAATCACACATATTAGAAGTAATTCCAAAATTCTTTCCATGATTTGAAGCAAAAATATTTTTTTCTTTCTGCAACAGAAACAAATTTCTAACGAAAGAAAAACCTTTACAGAGGGAAATGGTTATTTCTTTTATTATTTTCTTTAAATTTTACTTCAGATATTTTAAGCATAAGCAATATATTATTTCATTGTATTTTATTACATTAAAATCAAAGAATGGAGGACTCAAGCGTTTGATCGGAAACGTTGCAGATTGCTTATTGAGATGGTCTTGGTCTATAATGGACCTTAGAGTATTGGAAAGACCAAATTCGATTTCACACTTCTACAATCATAAGATCTATAACTTGTGATTTATTTATAGGTTTTGTAACATTGTGACGTTGCACTTCTACCAGACTCCTGTGCCATAACTCAATCAAATATGACTAACACTAAAAGTCAATAATCTACAAAAGGAGACACTAGACAAATCTCACACAACTATTTATTGACATCCTAACAGTATAATGTCTGAGGGATATATATTCTCTTGGACAACACCCTAAATATATTCACCCATTCAACTAATAGCGAACTAATAGTCTCTTACCAAAATCTCTTCAGTCTCAACTGATTTGATTTTTCGACTCCGCTACGACCACTATCGCCCGTAGCAACTCTTGATCTCATCTACCGCTTATAAGGCATACACTCAGCATTAGGCCCCCTCGGCCTCTATCGTCTAAATTTCCTTTTGCTTGTATACCTTTCTATCTAGCTCATTTCACTTTATTTCTACCTGCCTCTAATTTGCGTAATCACGTTTCATTTTGGTTGAGAAGAAATTGTTTCTTTCGTGCAATCAATCTCAATTAAAGTCCCCGAGGTTAGTGAAGAGAAAATAGCGAATAGCAGTGTCACAACATGTGTGTGCACTGCGTAAATTTTCTACACAGAAAATATCAAACGAAACATAATAGTACTTTCATGATTGTTTGACTATTTGTTTAATAAAGTCTCATTTGGTGACGGACCTCGTAATTTTGAGCCACGGTTAAGTGATGAGTATGAAACCTGAGTTTGCACTTCTACTCCATGCTAAAGGGAGGACTTGGAGACTTGACAGATTTAACGCGTATCAGTCACGCTACACGGTGTGTCTTAAATAGAATCAGAACTCGAACGACGTAAAAATGCTGGCCCCAAGTTCGCAATCATGAACAGTACTTTCATAAAAGAAAGTCGATTAAAATTATTTTATCAAAGAGTACTACGCATCTATATTTCCTTACTCCAGTGCTTCTCTGTTAAAAATGAGGAAAGTGATGAACAGATAGTACAAAATTTCTTAAAATAAATTCATATCCCATTAAAGGGGACCCATTGAGATCAATCAGCTCATAGAACAATTGAAAATATTATTTAACTTCTAATTGAATTGATTGGCATCCGCAGAGAAGAAATTCTGTCAATCTTATTCAATTGCATTTCACAATATTATTTATATCTCTCGTGGTAAATATTCTTTTAATTTTGGATCGGAATAGAAATGACTCGCGGTGAGAAATGCAGTGCATACCGTTGTTTCTCTTCTAATTTTGATTGAGAATTGAAATGTAAATGAATGAATATACAATTATATTTTTTCAGTATAAGATTATGTTTCTCTATTAATTATGCATTTTGTGTTTGAAATGTGAATGTGTGTGCTCTTAGTTTGCTGTATACTCTATTGGTATATAATGTGTTTATTTAGAATAGAATTTATTTTTGGTAATATATAAAGATTATTTCAATGAGATTTCTTTTTTATGTCTAATTCTTTTTGAAGTTATTTCATATTATTGAAATTATTATTTTTTTTTTTTTTGTATTTTTACACTTATTTGATTATAATTATTTTATATTTAATTCTTACTGTGTTGACAGTCAATCTTTTTTACATATATATTGCATGAATCATAATTACCTAAAATGAATGTACTTTTAAGAATATAAGTGCTACTTAAGTATATAATTTTGTAATTTTTTTTAATGTTTTATCAATATATAAACATGTGAAAAAGTATACCAGAAACAATTTGCTGAAGATTTATCCCATACAAATTTTTATAGCTATCTATGGAAAATAATTTTTTTTATTAAAACTCACTAATTAATTATTATATGACAAAAAATTTCCAATTTAAATAAAAGTTAAATATCAAAATTAATTACTTGTATTATTATGATAAACATAATCCAATAAATTATATTTTACAAATAAAATGATATTTCCATGCTCAAAAAAATATAATATAATGTAAATTTTAACGAATCAAGAGAGTGAATTTTCAATGTTGTCTGAAGTATTTTGAAGGAACAATTAAAGTATGACATTAGAGTGAATTAAAATGTAATTGTCGAAAATTAAAAGTAAATGCTTTTGTTATCTAGACTGAAATACAATATTATCCATAATTTTGAATGAGCATATATTTTGTACGTATTGTAAATTAGTCGGTGATAAGATTGTATTATTTCAAAACGTTCAACTCCCTATCTGCATGGTCAAATCATTTTACATAAATCACAGTACCAGGTAAGAGAAAAATTTATCATGTATTATATCTAAACAAACTACTAACTATTACATGCACGCAAAACAAATTTGCTGCAGACAATATGTTTTTATTCCAAACAATTAAAGTAGATAAGAAAATTACATTACGTAATAATGTCATAATGTAATAAACCCTTGCTGCTGATGTGGTATTAACAGAAAGTGTACATAGCACTAGAGGTATCTGTAAGCACGAAAAACAGATTGCACTAATTGTAAAGCCAGAATAGTTGAACATAAAACAATGTTCATTTTTTAAAAAAAAAAAATAAAGTTAAAGAAGATATTTTTTTAAGCAAACAAGTCAGAATATTGTTAAAGTTATTTGTTAAGAAACGATTTATTAAAATAAAGAATTTCATTATTTTGCCTACGGATCATCAGAGACTCGTGTATACTTAACAGATATTTTATGTCATTTAATGATATTACCAATCAGATTTGATGACAAATCTCATCTATTAATTTCACAAGACATTCCTTGAAACCTACTTCTTTTTCTCCAAATATTTTGTGAGCAGCTGTAAAGCTTAGATTTCTTCGGAAATGCTATATAAAACTGAAAATGAAATCCTTCTTTTTTCATTAAGTAGAAAATACATCAAAATACTATATATTATCAGATAAATAATATTTTTATTTACAATAATTTAATATAAAAGTTTTAACTAGTTTCTCATAAAAAGACCTGAATGCATTTTTGTTCCGTATTACAGAATTTTCATCTCATTCAGCACTGTGGCCGCGGTAGCCTAGTGGTCATTGTCGCGTCGTTTTCTCACGGCCGATGTTGTTTCTGTCAAGTCGTGGGTTCAAGCCTGATGCCACTGATGCTGTCATGTAACGGGGGTGGTGTACGTTAAATCTGGTCGAGGTCCCAAGTCCTCCAGTTTCCAAGGTGTGTAAGTTTGGAGGGGGAGATGCCAGCTCAGGTGTCGTCCTCGTCAATTCACCAATGTTCGAAATTATGAGGAGTGTCACCAATAGACCTCTAAGTGCCACGTTAATAAACAGTCAATCAATCAATCTGATTCAATCCTACGTTTCCAGTACTCCAGTAAAGACACCCAATTGTATCATTATTCAAAACTTAAGACAGCCAAACATTTGTATAGTCATACATTCTTAAAGCTTTATCTGTTAGATTCTTAACTGTTAGCCCCAAGTGAGCGATTTTAAATTAATTTTACTCTGTCATTGCCTAAAATGATTATATTACTTCAAGGCACTATAATTTTATACTAAACCTTAATAACTAAGTCGAATCATTCACTTAATTCGTTTCAAGTATTGGCGATTTTTCGCCAAATACGGCCTCTTTCTTTTCCAATTGGGAGGTGAATGGAAATTTAACCTCACTCGGCAATTTATCCGCTCAAAACAAATGCAGGTGCTCTGTTTCTATGACCTCCCGAGTATTGGAGTAACAGGAGTCCGCGAGTTACTCGTCTCTTTAAAAGGACGAGCGCTTCGCGAAGAAGTGAAGCTGTCAACAGACGTTAAAATTTAAACTTATGTACCGCGGTTCCGAGGAAGAAATGCTTCTTTCTTTCAGGGCATTTGGCGGGGACA
Source organism: Nephila pilipes (assembly GCA_019974015.1). NCBI lineage: Eukaryota > Metazoa > Arthropoda > Arachnida > Araneae > Nephilidae > Nephila > Nephila pilipes. Next base: position 403,740 of record BMAW01040680.1, on the reverse strand, counting down.
CGTTCGCCAATTCCCTGCTGCACGGCTTTTCTAAAAAGCTCGCCCATACAGGGACGATTTTAAAAGACGCGGGATTTTACCTTCGGACGGGGGCCATCTCCCAGATGCGAAACTCTTTTTCAAGGCAAAATCGAAGGCTAATATTATTGAAATTGAAACATGTGGATTTTTATCCAAAGTTATATAAGTTTATCAACTGAGAAAAAAGTTTGTGATTCATAAGTGATAAAGTACTTAAAAAGTACAAAATAAATCTTTGGGCACAAAGAAAAGAATCAATATTTCAGATGCAGCCATTTAAACCAACCAAGAGAAAAATCAACTAATTAATGAAAACAATCAACAAATTTTTTATAGAATATCATTTTTTGTGTGCATATGTTGTGTAATAATTTCGAGAACTGAAACCTATTCAGTTACTGATAAAATCAGAGGGACTGCGAGGTTTAGTGGCGACGGGCATTTTAATTTTTGTGCATATTTTGGTGATTAGGCTGACACTCGAACTAGTGCCACTCTCCACACTTCCCAGCATGAGATCAGAAAGTCTAATTCAATTCAATATACATCAGGCTCCATTATCCCGCTGAATTTATTTATTTATTTATTTATTTATTTATTTTTTTTGTAAAATCAAGGCTTCAACTTACGATTCAACTCAAGCTTTGCCAGTCAAAAAACTCGAGAACTTATCCATCGGTTTACTGTGATTCCAAGCACAACTGGAAAAAAATCACAAACTGGGTTTATCATCAAACTAATTTATCCCCTACATATTTTTTATCCCAGATAATATAATTTAAAACATTTGGATCTTAAGAATTTTGCGCAAAATATCCAAAATATTCTCTTTGAAACTGATATTCTTAAGAACTGAATATCATAATAGCATCTTAATTGTTTCAAATTAGTTTGCTATAATTTGTAGCTGCGTAGGACTATCATGACTCGAAAATTATTTAAGCCTGTAGTATATCTCACATCAATTGGGAACTTTTGAAACTAATGCATCAAAACACACAGATGTTTTCTCGAAATTCTCTGTCCTTGTAGACAATTTATTATTGTTAAATGCAAAAAAGGAAAACTGTTAAAAAATTTCACTTTAACCATACAAGTGATGTAAAATGCTTCATTTCGATTACCCTAATCTAATAATTTAAACAGCTTTAATTTAAAATTATTTTTAAGCGATCATACAGATTTTATTTACATTGAGTTTCATTGACAGCAATGAAGAATAGTCTCGTAGGATTGAGTTTTCAAAATGTTCCATAAACACCTGGAAACGCATTAAAATAAAAGTAAGTTGACTTGTTTCGCATAAATTTAGGAAAGAGTCCAATGAAAATATTATTTTTTGGTAGATCTGCTTAAAAATTACTGTGGCTTTCGAGTTGCACTAAGAGCAAAAGCAATGAAATTAGATATCAGAAATCACGGTCAAAGTTGAAGACGCCTACAGCTAATGCTTCAGCATTTTAACATCCACCTACACAATGGGAGAAATACCTTATGAATTCAAGTTCATTATTTATAGTTTTCAAATTTATAGAGATACAAATAAAAACAAAAAAAAATATTTCGAAAGAAGAGTCAAATATCGTTAGATATAATCCTCAGAAATTTATAACAATAATTTTAAGTAATACTCGTAACAATATAGATACTTATAGTAATTATTTAATGTAATTTAGAATTGTGTTTTTAATATAAGGATTGAATTATTTACTAGTTTATTACTATTTAAATGATTTGTTTTATACGAGAAGTTATTGTAAGACTTTAATTATTTCTACGAAACAATCGAGATATATGAATACAATTTATTTTGTATATTAATTGATCCTTATGTACATAATGCTGTAAATATCAGTCATCAGTTATTGTTCATTTCTTTTATTTCATGAAGTAGAGATAAAATAAAGTGATGTGTTGTATTGCTTAGAGAAGCAACTCGAGAGCTACTAGCGATGGATCTCATAAGTTTGAACCTTGATCGATACCCGAGCTGGAACCTCCGTCTCCAAACTTTCACTCCATTCCAATGGGAGGACTTAGGACTTCGATAGATTTAACGTACATCAGCCCTTCTGCTCGGTGGCCTATAATGGTATCAGGGTTCGATCCCCTGACGCGACGAAAACAACGGCAGCCGCATGTCCAGGACCAAGACCTCTAGGCTACCGGCACCGAAGATTGAAGAAACAGGCAATATGGAGAGGATGGAGTTTGATCTGCTGGTTCTACAATGATGGCCTTCAGGAGGTCAAGAAACGCTAGGAGAAGTTTATAATAATGGGTGGTGTCTATATATATAGAGAGAGAAAAGTCTTGATAATAATAAAGATTAAATTTCTACCTTGATTATTTTAGTAATAATTAAAGCTTTGCGGTACATTGAGATAATAATTGAAACTATACGTGACTATGGGTTATTTCAAATTACGGCTTCCTGAAACCAAACAAATCAACATGAATAGCTACTTACAGCGTTATGTACATAAGGATCAAATAATATGCAGAATGAATAGTATCCAGATATATATCGGTTATTTCTTAGCAATAATCAAAACTTTACCATTTCTCTTCATATTTTATATCCATATAATTCTAAAATTGTACTTTTAAGACGTTGCAATAATTGTAATGCCTTCCGTTATACAATCAGTTATTACATATTTCTAACATGCCATGCAATTTCTGGATATTACAATTAAAGTTTATATTAATAAAATGACATATGCGGCAAACACATTAAGATCGTAACTTGTATATATACATATGAAGAACAATATATTTTGAATTATTAATAGTTTACATTTAAATTTTAGTCTTTTTTGTGGAAAAAAAATTACATTCGAAATTATTATTTTTTAATTCTGTGGAGCTCAGCTAATTTGTATCACTTTAGAGCAAAACCAGAGTTACCTTTAATTCTAAATATTACTTGATCATCAAACATTTTGCAGCATATAATAATAAACATTTGCTGTAATAAGAAACAAACATTTGCTGAAATAAGAAACAAACATTTGCTGTAATAAGAAACAAACATTGCAATATGTATAGCACCAATTACTTGTTTTATTTCTGGTAAATGCACTTAAAAAGAGCTTTAAAAGAAAAATCAAATACAGCTCTTTCACATACATTTTAATATATATGTGAAATTCTTAGAATGTCTAGAATGTCACGATCATGTTTGAATTCGATCATTTTTTTATTAAGGCGCGAATTTCTTATATATTTTAAACATTTTCGTTAGAAATAAATCTATAATGGAAGATTTGTTGACTATAACTTATAATTGGTTCTTAAACGCAGATATTTTGAAACTCTTCAACAAGACTACTGTTATTTCTTTCATAATCATTATACTCACTTTTGATTTACTCGGCTACTTATTTTTTGAACCCATTGCAAATAATCACTAACTTGCTGCTCTGATAAGCCGAATAACATAACTTATCGAATCTTGATTAATTTAAAGTCTCTTCAATCATATATGATAGTCTCAAGAGATCATTGGTCCTTTCATAACGTTAAGCCTCAATAGAACAAATCATACGTTGAATTCCTCAACATCCTTTCATATTACCCTTAACATACGAAATGCTCCACTGCGGTAAAATGTCTGTTTATACTCTCTCTCTCTCTCTACACACACACATATATATATATATATATATGTGTGTGTGTGTGAGAGAGAGAGAGAGAGAGAGGCATTTTTGTAAAATATGGTACGTATGTATATTTATGACCCCTGAGGTGAAGCGCGTATTATTGCCTCAAACCTGACTTTTGAGGGATGACAGTTTGTACAGCTAATACTTATGTTTTGTGCAATGAAATATGTGAAGAAAAACATGACGGCCCCTCCTTAAATCATTTCAAATATATTAAACGGTTGGTTATCAAATTGAGAAGGAATGGAAAGATCACCATGGGGTCAACGTTGTATGAAAAGGAAAAGCTACTTGGCAGAACACCACATACTTTTCTCTCTGAAAATACAAAAAAATTGTCAAGTTCCAACATGGGCTACTCGCGAATTTTTCCCTCTTCAACCAACACACTTCTTGGGTTTATTTCTGATTTTATATTTAAGTTCTCATTTTCTTCTTAATCAAATGGATCGTAAAGCAAATTAAATACACTTCGGAAATTGAATTAATAGATATAATCAAGTACTATTAAAGCAGTAGAAAATTGAACTGATGATAGTAAAGCTTATGGTAATAAGAAGAGTATTAGTGTTAGGTGCGCGGAAGTATTCTGGCATGTTTATCGGATTAGGGGAGGTTTGAACTTCCCTCTGTAGGAGCAATTACATGAGATACTGGTATCATATTCCAGTAAGAGTATTCTTTGATAAATAATAAAACTTGTTAGATCTTGAGGATAAAGAAAGTAAACTATATGAGAGAACTTCCTGATTAGAGGAGTTAATAAATATATTCTAGTAGAATTGACTATTTTATCTACTTGGTGAGTGCTTGAACTTAATAGAAATTCAGATCTTATAATTAGAATAACATTTAAGAGGACATTCGAGATAGATATCAGTATGCCGTTACATAGTACATTCTAGTAGAAAAATCGTTGGAGGACGCAAACATCAACAAGTTGTTCAACATGTCCTCGGAACCCTTCTTTGAACTTAAAGGGTTGCTTTAAAACTTTCCATATTGTGAATAATTATTAAAATTCGGTAATAAAGGATAAAAACTTCAATACTTCAATTTTCGTATATCCTTTTTTTTTTTTTGTTACTTTTGTTCCTTTAACCCAGAAGCACACGTATTTTGTTTATTTAATCACTATATACGTAACGTAATGATTTAAATGAATTAATTTGTGTTTATTCCTCATTATAATAACCAACCTCGAGCGTTAAGAGTTAATTAAATGAATCACAATGAAACATTTAAAACAAGGTTTAGGATACGATTCCTCCTCACGTTTCATCTACCAAAGTACTTCGATCCCTAGTTTAATCCGGAATTTCTGAAAGACCCCCCTCCACGAAATTTTCTTTCCACTTGTGAGTAAAACGCATCGTCTTGGCGAAAGGTTTGATAATGATTGAAAGGGATGGCAATAGAGGTTGAGTGAGGACCCGAGAGTGGCACTGCGAATATTTTAATCCATCGCGCAAAAAGGAGGGGGACTAAAATTGTTTCCTTCCTCTCGCCTTATTTTTCGTTCTCTTCCCGGAGCTTTTAAGCCGAAAATGTTTTTGACGCCCTCCACTCGACGCCTCCGCCCCGGCTCAGAGAGGGAAAAGGATGGATTGTTGAATTGGAAATACATGACGAGAAAAGTGCCAGGGCATTAGGGCGACGGACGGGTCGCAAAGGAAGGAGACGTCTCTCTTCAGTGCATTAATTGAGTTGATACCTTTGTTTCGGTTTCTCACTTTGTGAATGTCTCGGTGTTGAATTGAAAATTATGGAATGAATTTGATTAATTGAAACAAATTTTTGGTACTTTCGAACGAAATATTTCGATTTCTTAGCTTCGAAATGGTAAAGAAAATAAATGTTTATTGCCAGGAAAATATTCTCATTGCTTATTTATGTACTGAAATAGTCCTGGTTTCCAATTATTTAACTATCATTTAAAATAATGGAATGTTTGATTGCTCATGTTGTAAAAATGCAATATGGTAACGATGATTCTGACCTTAGTAGATGGAATATACATTATATAAGAAAATTGTTTTGAAAATAATAAAGTTATTAAAGTAAGACGCCCCTAAATTAAGTAATATCGATTAAAAATTTCCAAATCAAATGCTATTTAAAACAAAAAAAAGTCTAAAAGGTGTGAAAACCACAAGTAATGTTATTTTCAAAAAAAAGGTATTTAGCACATGTTATATACGATTGGGTACCGTAAGTTTTATTAGTTACTAAGAATTGATCTGGATATATACATAAAATTTATTCTGCATAATAATTGATGCTTATGTGCACAATGCCGTAAATTACAGCTAGTAATGTCGATTTGTTTGGTCTCAGGAAACCTTAGATTCAAATAACCACCTGTATGAAAAAAGATAGAGTTCAAACTGTTGAGTTCTAATTACAACGATGGCCTTCAAAAAATCAAGAAACCAAGGATCATATGTATAACTCTGTATTACGACTATACAGAGAAGTCTTAAAGGTGTTTATTAAAAGATATAGCATATGATTTAAATAGGAATTTTTAAGCCATTAATTGTTGACATAAAATGGTTTTATAAAAGCGATTAACTTAAATTGAAATGTCTTGAAGGCATTTTGATGATACAAAAATTCTAAAATTTATTAACAGATAAATTTTATTTCACCTGCTACTTATTGTAACTTCCAAAACAAGGTTTACCGAAATTTAAAAACAGATTCCTTTTTCATCGGAAATTTTAAAACGTGATTTGTGTAAATTGATACTGAAGAAAATTTTACTTGATATGCAACTTTAGTAATAAGTTTTTTTTGAAAGGTTGCATTTTATAACCCATATTATTTTAAAGATAATACAGTGCATAGCAATGTAAGTAAAAATATTATTCAAAATTTTGATTATGATATTTAAATATCATGTATATTTTAAAAAAGTACGATCGACTAATTAAATGTAACATATAATGTTATTTCATTTGTTATTATTGTAATATGAGTTTTATAATAAGGTGTAACGATGGAAACAAATTAAAATGCGACTCGCATTAACTATAAAAATCTTATATATGTAAAAAGAAATCTATAAATAAAATTATCTATATTTGCTTACTAATGTGCACACATGTAATACTTTCGAAGTTGTTTTGTGTTTTTTTTATCCGGATCAATTCTGGTATTTTTCAAAAAACATATCTTAAAAATAAAAGATTTGTGAACAAAAAGAAATGCTTGAATATGTGGACTTGATAATAGTTAAATCGTCTAAGGAGGATTTATACTTTATAATCATCCGAAGAATTAAAACTTTTTAATTAAATACAATAAAACAAATTTTAACGTTAAATTTATAACTTGCCGAAAGGAAATTTATAGACAAAACATTTCAGACATTAATTTTTAATTACGTTTAGATGTATAGGTAAAACGACAATGATTCGATTATATTACCTACAATTACGTCATTGATTGAATTATTAACGTCACACTTAGAAGAAACACGTAGGCTATTGCAGAAAAACACTGTAATTTTGAACCCAGAACAAAAGACGAGATCAACACGAGTTGGTACTCCATTCTTCTAACTTTCTCGCCTCACTTGTGTAATGATTTTGAGTCCAACGTATTTAACGTGCACCCTCCCCATGGTGGGGTTTCAGAGGTATCTGGTCACGGATCTAATGAAACAATGTTAGCCATGAACTTTCGACTCTAACAACCCGACTACCTTCCACACCACATTTACACCAAGAAAATCTGCAATTATTAGGAATTTTTTTTTTATTAAAGTAAATGGTATATGATGCAATGAAAAGCACTGAAGACTTCTGATAAAAGTAGAAGAGCGCCTTAAAAAATACCAGTATTTGATTTTTTTTATTACCCTCGCACTGTAAAGCTACATGGAAGCTATTTGTAATGAGCTTCATAGTTTTGAAACTTGATCAAGTGACGAGTCTGACCTCGTCACTTTTTAAGCTATGTTTTTTGAGCTGGTACTATCTTCTCCAAACTTCCATTCCAGCTAATAATAGGACTTGAACCAGCGACAGATTTTTTGATCATCAACCTCGCTACACAGCAGATATTTAGAGCCATCAGTCTCGAACCCCCGACTCGACGAAACAATGCCGGCCGCGAGCTGACAACCATAACCATTCTTCTACCGTGGCCATAAGTACTAATGGTTAGAATAGGAAATGAGGAAAATCTCTGTAGAATTACTCTTCGTTCATTTTTCCATTTCTTTCAGAAATCTTTGAATATGATGTCCTTCGCACCTCCAAAAATCACCGCTTTAACATATTCAGCCGAAAACTTCTTTGGAATTTCCTTTGGAGCAGATTCCTCGGAAGAGATTCCCTCCCTCCCTTACCATTCCTAATGAATAAGGATGTATCTAGATCTTTTCGACGATCACCACTTGAACCAAGATGACAGCCACTACTTGAAGTGGCAGCAATCAAATTTTTTCAAAAGTAACCTATGAATCAGTACCAAACTTATTTTGACTCTCCTTAACAGAGGGCAGCACATAATGGTAGCCCCAAATTGCTTTAGCAATGCCACTTGTTCCCAAAAAACATGTACATTTTTAACTAACTTCGTAATGTACATGATGATAAATAAATATTTTATTATAATTACTTCAACAGCGAATTTATTGGAAAAATACAACTTTGAACTATTCAGCACTTTAAATTGTTCTCCATAGCATAAATTAATCAGAACTAAGCCCATCTTCTCGAATACCAGGCGACTTGGAAACACTATCTCCAGCAACCAGTATCCCTTCCTAGAACTGCGAATTTGCTAACCAGTAACCTCTTAATTGTCTACATTCCATAGTTAGAGAATAGCTCCCTACATGCGAAAGATAGCCACGTCGGCACGAATGCAAGGGATTTACTATAATAGGTTATCTTGTCCGACATTAAACAGCATCGGAGCTTCATTATACAGCGGAAATTATGCGAGCGTCAGTAGTTATATTACACAGAAATCTCATTTCAATTTGACCGGCATTTTCGGTACTTAATTGGGCCGTGCCGGAGACACGCCAATAAAAACTATTCGTTTCACCGCGTCATGGGAAGTTAGGAATGGAGCCGAAGGGCCAATTGGTTAATTAAGGCGGATGGTGTGATTTAAACACTATTCCACCGGTGATGGCAACGCGGTATTTAGCGTCCAATGTCGTCGTCATAGAAACGAAATGCGTTATCTCGCACATAGAACGCGAGATATAGATGGCGCAGTGTGTCTTCTGGTACTAAATGGAATTTTGGGATGTAATTGGTATTTCGTTTACGATTAATTAATAAACGGCTTGAATTGATAGATTTTGGTGTTATTACAGTTATTTGGATTTTCTCTAAAGGAATCAAGTGGCATTTAATGATTTAATAATTAAAATATGCTTTATTAACAATAATAATTTCTGTTCTTTCAAAATAAAAGTTCGGGACGTTGATCGAGGAACGTCCTTTATTTAAGGAATAACCTAATTATTTTTGTTCCTTTTGAGGCAAGTGCTTGTTTTTCACTCTTATTACGTATACTTAAGTAATTAGTAAATTATGCTTTGAAAACTAGACATTTTTTTTACCTTAATTTTCTTTGATAAAAAAGTGAATGAAGTACTCTTTATTTTCTTTTTCTCTCTATATATATTTATACACCTATATGTTTGTGTGTGTATATTCACATTATTTTATACACATCAAATTAAAGTCAATGTTGAAAGCAGTTCCTAATTTTGTAATGATTTCATGAATTTGTAGCCTGTTCAATCAGAAGCAGCCAAAAATCATGATTAATTGATATTTTGTAAAATCAATACATAAAAAAGGAGTATTCATTTTATCACATTACAGAATTTTACAAATGTGCTTTTTGTATTAGTAGTAAGTATGATTTTCATATAATTACTCTCTAATTACTGATTACGAAATTTACTTGGCATTTTGTATCATGTAATAAAATTTTTATTACGCATACATATGTGCCAATGAAATTATTAAAAGAGATAAAAGCAAAATTAATTCACATTCCACAAGAGAATAACTTTCGAGAGAGAACTTTATTGTTGTTCGAATATGAAATGTTATATGATTTTTAATTTTGATGCTAAATAATGGAATATCTTAAAGATGAAAAATAACTTACTAAATTTTAAGCACAATTACAGAAGAAAGAATAAGTGAAAAATTAAAATGACCCAAGGATGATTATAATTTTTTTTCAAAATAGATAATGAAAATTTATAACCAACAGGCTAGCATTAACATTGTAATAAATCGGCTAACTTCAGAGTTTATTCAAAATGAATCATCTGATTTAAAAGGTCCATATTTTCAAAAATAAATGACACAGAATGATAAGTAATACATGAATACGAAGGTTTTATTTTGTGATGTTGCTCGTGTGTTCTTTGTGAAGCTATATCACGAAAGCTGTTTTAGAAACTTTTCAATGGCAGAAGTAATAATAGTGTTGTTTGCGTGATGTGAATCTGTAACCACTTTTCAGCGTGAATTTCATATTGGGTACCATATCAATGCACCTTTGGCTCAGAGTATTTGAAAGAAGTATTATATATGTGTGTGTGTGTGATGTATTAGTTTGTGAGAGCAATGGATTTTTCTGTAAAGGGAAAAATTGAGGGCAATACCGTCTTGACATTATATGTGCAACTAAAGGAAGTTAAGTTATGTTAAACACTTCTAGAAAAAACTTCTAGATTTTAAATGTGTATTTATCTATTACTTACTGTCGCTTATTTATGAAGGTGTAGGATTTTGAATAACCCTGTATATATCCATGTCCACAAATTAAGAAATGTGCTGTAAGAAATATAATAGTTTTAAAATATAAATAAAACAGCAAAAAAATATAAAATAGAGAAAGAATATAAAGATGGACAAAGCGATTCACTTTTAGCTATCTTCCCCAATATTTTCTTTTTTGTGAACATGTAGTGATAAATATAGTGCAGTGTTATCAAAAGAACTAAATAATATGAAATAAAAAATTGCATAAAATGACCTATAAATATATTAAATAACTTTAAAAAATACTGAACTTATTTTTACAATCATGTAATAAAGAGAAGTATATCGTAATTGGCGATAACAGTTCCGCATCGATTACGATTTCAAAAAGCACGCGACTTAATGGTAGAAATGCAGATGATAAGATAGAAACTGAGTTATTGGTGAGCATTTTCAAAATATTCGATAATTCGTTTTTGAGAAGTATATAATTTGCAAAAACGATTAAAAATGTTATTAAAGTCTTAAAATTTATAACAACTCTCAAAATAAATAAAAACTTGTAGAGTAATAAAAATTAACTATATATACAGAAGATTCTCTAATTTAAAAGGCTGATCAAGAACAAGATGCAAGACAGAAAAGTATGTTTGCTAACTATAATATGTTGCATCAATTTGATGTCACATAAAAGAACATGATGGATCAATTAAAACACATACTACCATCAACATCCTCTGGTCCAGATAATGCTCAATAATGTCTATTCAATCAGCACAAATAGTTTTTCACTCTGGCAATAAATGTGTCCAGCAATTCCTAAGATAATTAATTTAATTTTTACTAATTATTTATTGTTAAACATTCATTTGAGTGCCTCCGTATTTTTATGAGCAGCATTCTGTGGGAAAATATTATGTTCTACATACGACTAAATTAAAATTGAAACAAAAATATATTGTGTATAACATAGACAGGCGATATTAGTATGGTCGCAGTGAGACGTATTTCCTTCCTTATTTAATTCTACATTCATCTTAAAATCTAATTAAACAATTCATAAGTTCAAAACTCCAAATGAAGATACGCAAGAGTTGGACAAAGCACTTTATCAACTACCAAAGAATATATAAGCTTGCTCCTCTCTCGAATCCCTCTTAACTTAGCTAATCCTAGTTTATATTCTAATAATAAAGTCTTGGTTTACCAAATCACTCCTTCTGATTCAAACACTTCTCGATAACAACAGATTCATACCTTAGTATTTTAACTATGATTTTCTTCAATCCAAAAAATTAATTACAATGCTCCAATACAGCTTACATATATCAACTTCTCGTTATCCTCTAACTCTCTTCTCTTTCCTTTCAATTCTGCTTCGCTTATATATCACAATCCTTAACTCAATTAATTACACTTCACATATTCTTCTAATTTACTCGATCACGTTTCATTTTAGTTGGGAAGAAACTGTAATTTTATGCTATTCATGAATTACCAAAAATCTCTGAGGTTATTAAGAGAACATCGCGAATAGCTCAACGTCTCAGCGGTAGCCTATTGGTCATGGTCGCGGACCCTCGAATGGAGTTAGTTTCGTCCAGTCGAGGGATCGTGCCAGATGTCATTAAAGACTCGTCGAGTAACGGAGATGATGTCCTTTAAGTCTATCGAGACTCCCGTTGGCGTGGTGCTTCAATTGGAAAGTGAAATGCCATTTCAGGTGTCGTCTTCTTCACTTGACCACGGCTCAAAACTACGAAGACCGTCGTTAATATTTCCTCGTGGTGCTTCAAAGTGCAATGTAAATAAACAATCAATCAATCAATTTGACAATATTATTAGGTAATTCTTATGGGCTGCAATCTCCAATTCTAGGTTTCTAATCCAAATGTGTCTTACTGATACAGGTATTATTTTTCATTTTCATATGCCTTTCCCACAAATGGCTCTGTAAAATATTTAACATACATTTAATGTCCTTATAAATTTAATATATGACAGTAGTGCTGCGGAACATATGTAGAAACACAGTAAAAGTACAATTTTAAAATCTTTTTAAGCTGGAACGCTTGAAATTATTTTATTCTGAAAAACCATTCATTATATCCCATAAATACATTATTACACGTTGTAAAAATCATCCTTAGACATATAAAACATTTATGATTAATGAGAATATTGGTATTACAGAAACGGAACTCATTTAAAAATAACACACAGCTGAAAAATTTAAAGTATTCAATGCACCATATTCTGCAAGTCTGCATAAGGTATTCACATAAACTGAAACATGTAACCTGTAACCTAATCAGGCAAATTTATATTATATAGCCAATGATGTAATGTTTCGAACGATACGTTTATCTTCGAAGCCATAGATAGATTTCTGGATAGGTGATTTCTATCATGACTGCATCGCATCGAATATTATTGTCAATTGCCTACTCACGAAAAGATATACGAGTATACGTTACATTTATGTCACGTTTATAATATTAATGATGTTGGCTTAAGATATCTCAACCGTATAAAGCCGATGAAGATTATTTGAATTGGAATATTGATTTTCAAAGACACAATTTTTCGAGAATGGTTAGTTACTAATTTTTCAATTACTTCATCTCGGGTCATACCACCAGTTTGGCATTTTATTACATACCTAACACGTTCTATCCGAAGATACATTTAATGCTTCTAGCCCATAAGCGGCTACTCTAAAAGCGCTTTGCTTTATCGGGCTGTTTTCCTTACATCATACTATAGTTGTTTACCAAAACCTGTTAAATGGTACTGAAAGACTTGTACAATTTACATGGGAGACTTGCCTCTTAATTAATGTCATCTACATCAAAGAGAAGGTAATATACATATTAAAAATTAACAATTTAATTAAAAATTACTGATCGCCTTTTAAATAATCGCCTTATTGAAGAAATGGCTATTGAAAAGCAAAACCTTAAAAAAAAAAAAAAAAAAAAAAAAAAAGAGGCTCACATTTTATTTATTCATATACTTGTAAGAAGTCTCGGAACTCAACAACTATCCGTGAATATGAAAAAGCATTAATTTTCAAACCATTGTAACTTACCAGTGAAACAAAGAGCAAAACGACACTTTTACCATATAATACTCATATGTATTTACATTAATTCTCATATTTTCATGTAATTTTAACGAAAAATCTTTAAAGTTATAAAGAAATATAATTTTGAATTTTTTTCAAAATTACGAAAATCAATGTTTTACTGCGCGTAGAATGTGGCAATGGTAGCCTTGTGGTCAATGGCAATATCTCATGGCTGGCATTGTTTCCATTGAGTCGTGTGTTTAAACCTCATCCTACCGACGATTTACCGTGTTGCGGGACTTATATACGTTAAATCTGTCGAAACTTTTTATCGTTAACGTGATATGGAAGTTAGGAGATGGAGTGCCAGCATAGGTGTTGTTCTCGTCACTTGACTAAAGTTCAAAATTATGAGGTCCGTCGCCATTAGCCCTAGTGTTGTTTGTAGGTGCTACGTTAACAAAAAATCAATCAATGTGTCCAAAATAAACAATAAAAAAATATTTATTTCAGTTAGAAGGGATAAAGCAATGCAATACACGATAAAAATTAATTACTACACTAAAAAAAATTTCAAATGGAAGATACAAATTTTTTGTATGATTAAGAGTAGAACTTGATATCTAATTTCTTAAGAACGCCTGTTTGTAAAAGTAGGCATTTCTTGTAGTTACGTCGAATCTTAAAATAAAAGCGATTTTCAAAGGGGAAATGTAAAGAAATATTCATATTCATATTTCCTTTCGTAAATAACTCATAAATTACGAGATGCCGTGATATGAAAGTCCAGTAAGATACTTTTGCATGTATTTTATTCGCGATAACTCAATTTAAGAAAATAGAAATAATCGCTTTCTTCATAATTAATTGGTGTTACTGAAATTAAAAGTAATTTTGATTCTTTGACACTTTCTTTTAACTTTTTGTTTGTGATTCTAATTTGCTACTAATAAAGAGAGAGCGTGTAAATTTGGTTCTCTTAAAAATAGGTCACTGATTTTAAGATAAAAAAAAAAACTTTTTGATTACTTATAAGGGGAAAAATACAAAATTAAGCATAATTACTTTAAAATTATTAAAAATTCAGAACAATTTTATTTTCACTTGATTTAACTCCAATCTCTAGACCTACAAGTGTTGTTGAAGACAATATTTTTCATAAATTTTAGCCACGATTAATTGGCTACATTTCAACCGATAGTTCAGTCTCCTAACTTCCACATCCCATCACGTTAGTAGATGAAGGAATCTTTCTCAAAATACTGCTTCAGCATTATTTTATTTAACTGGATAATCTTTGGTGGAAGTAAGACTCGAACTCTTCGACTCGACTCGAACATCAGCTACAGCTTTAATTCAGTTCCAAATTCGAAACAAAATAATTAAGAATATATTTCATTTAATTTTTAAGATTATTTTTCTCTAATTCATTCCAATGATTTTAAGAAGAGATACGGGAATTATTGCAAAATTTTTCCGTTTAACCCATTACATTGTATAGTCGATCAATAAACCTATTTAATGGCTTTCTTCCTTGCCAATATCCACGTTAGAATTCCTCATTCATTCAGAAAAAATACTGAGTTTCGCTTGATTTTGCAATTGGAGCTCTACTCACTTTTATCGTTATAAATATACCGCTATTGTCACTAATATATGTGTAGTAAAATAAAAAAAAAACATCCTGCCATCCATAAAAATTTCATCACAAGCCCGATATTTGCTAAGCCTTTGTTAATGAAAATGCTATCATTAGTACTATATCGAACACTATACACAATTGCTTTTAGCAAAATTAATGTACATATTCATCTCTCTTACCATCATCCTTTATAGATTATTCACGTTACCACGCTCTGTCGCTTCTTGTGTACTCATACAGCGTTTAAACCTAGAACTTTACTAGAACACAAGTATCTCTTCATGTAGAAAGTTCTTCTCTTCCCTCGTTTAGTTATAATAATGATAATAGAACACTTGCGGCGAAAATTGAAGGGGGACCACAGAATTGACGAAACGGGAAGCGATGGGGGGAGGGACGAGACTAAGATTAATTAATATTACGTTTTAAACTCGCAGCCCTAATTAGGGCACGATTAATGCGGGGGAGAAGCCACTTGTAATTATGGTCCTCATTAGGGTCCCGGGCCTATCCACTAATGACCGGAGTAATTACGGATGTAATTAACATAGCCGGCGAGAGGGGGTTTCCCTGGCATCAGAGTTTTGCGGCCCATGGCGGAAACTGCACTTCCCACAATCTTCAGGTGCTCCCTCCCTGGTTCTATTTCAAGGGGAGTGGAGAGACAGGTTACCTGTTTCCTATCGTCAGGAAGCTCTCAGCCACGACCCCTTGGACAGATAGAGGTGTGAGTAATGGCTTTGATCCGTAGGTTTGGAGAGTTTTGCTACGCGGAAGTGTCAGATATTTTCGGTCACTCTTTTAATAAGTGTTCGGTAGCTTGATAAATTTGGGAACAGGTTTGGGCGGAACAGTCGAGATAAGTTGTAATTTAAGACAGATTTTTCCGTGGAATAATTTTGACCGATTTTATATTAATGAAACAAAATTTTAAGTTTCGGTTTTGTTAGTGGAAGGACCGTATTTGACCAAATTGCTCCAAATAGTAGTTAATTTGTAAAAAAAAAATATTACTTAACTTTCATCTGTGGCTTAGACTTAACTTTAAATGTAAGACAAGAGAAAAAGAATATCGAAGAGAAAGGTCTGAAATAGATCTTTAGGAAATTCTGGGGAGGAAGGCACAATTAAAACCAAAGTTAACTAACTGAATAGGGAAAAAGAAGATCCTTCTGGTATCCCGAGGTCGTGGGTTGATCGATTGTTTTTTAACATCGTACTTTGAAAAATCACAAAATCTTTTGGTGACACATCTTGTTATTCCGAACCGTGGTCAAATGAGGAAATCGGCATCCGAGCTGAAACCCCACTCTCTAGAATTTATCACTAAGCGAACAAGAGGACTTTGAACTCTAACAGATTTAACTCGCGTGTATTAACCTAACTTCACGATAGGTCTCAAGTGGTACCAGGACTCGAAACTGCTACTCGATTGAAATAACACCAGCCATGAGTACGCGACTATAACTACTCGGCTAGTATGATCACCTATATATCGTATTTATCTTAAGTTAACCCCTACACAGCCAAATTCCAGAACTCAGTATTTCCAGATATTTTGTAACTTACGCTGTTGAATATTTCTTTTAAAGCTGCCAATAACTGAATACATTTATTTGCGCTACTTTTTTTTTCGTTTGTTATATTAACTGAAACTGTTGAGTAGTCTAAGTCACATTTATATATTTATATAAATGAGGTTGAAAGATATCTTTTAGTACCTATCATATTTTTAGTTGCGATGCCTAATAGTGCTAATACTGACGCCTGTACAATAGAATATATACCAAAAAAACACTAAAGTAATTTAAAGGAATATTTTAAATGAAAATTATTATTTATGTTATTTATTATTATTTATTCTTAAATAAAAATAATTATTTAATTACCATTTATTAATACTATATTAAAAAAAGAAATCAGTATTATACAATTCAGTAAAAAATATATACACTAAACCATATAAATACACTAATGAAACACTGCAAAGAAAAATAAATATGAAATAAATAATTCGAGATAAAAACCAACGTTTTTATATGGTGGCAAAAAAAATATTGAAATATTATTCAAAACTGGTCGCAAATATCTGAATATTGCATTGTTAGGCAAGTAAGAACGGTTCCCAAAATTTCAGAACTCTAGCTTGATGGGAAGTTGGTTAAATTAATGATAGAAAATATGATGACACACTGATACACACACACACACCAAGTGAAATACATAAAAACGTTAAAACTAACTAAATTAATTAATTCATCCGGGAAATTAAATAGTTGGAATGCAGTTCAACCCAACCACCCTTGGCGACAAGAATTATTTGGCGGCATTTTGCCAAATGTGGCTACCCTGGTCCGTTTTACGGACTTAACGTTCAGCCAAAAAAAATCGCCTAGTTTGGTGGCAATTTTTCAAATCGCGCCAAGTGGTTGGGCTAAACTGCATTATAAAAGAAAATATTATTTCAAGCTTATCGCAAATGTCTAAATATTGCATTGTTAGGCGTTAAGAACGATTCCCAAAGTTTCAGAGCTCTAGTTTGATGGGAAGTTGGTTAAATTAACGATCGAAAATTTGATGACACACACACACACCAAGTGGAATACATAAAAACGTTTTTTTAAAAAAATACATTATACGAGGGTGTTTCAAACAGTACTCGTATTTAAAGACAGATGGTATCATTAAGGTAAATTCTTTTTACCATTGGGTGCTGCCATTTGTAAAAACGGAGCCGAAACGAATTTGATTTTGCATAAGTTAGTTTGAATTTGGTAGTCATTTGCAGCCAAATCAAATCGGTAATCAAGCAGCAATCAAAACAATGAATTGCTTCCTGTGAATCTGCTCCAAAGAAGAGGAATATCTCACAGGCCGGAAAAATTATGACTTAAAATTTTTGAAGTGTAAATGGCGTCAGGGTCACGAATACTACCCTTGTATGTATATATATATATATATATATATATATATATATATATATATATATTCACACATTAATAAATACATACTTAGTTCAATAGTTCGATTTAAGATAGCAATGAAAACAACACATCCTAATTGCTGATTTTATGTAATTGTTTGATTTTATGTGTTATAAAGTCAAAAGGCTTTTAATTCTATTTTATATAATTAACTTGTTTACATTACAAAATTAATTTTTCAAAGTCCTTCAAAAATCACTGCCAAGTCAATCTATTTCCCATTTTCTCGAAAGAAGTAAGAACCTCGGTAGTTTTCCTTTCCGTCGGGGCAGGTGATAAAGTCGCCAAAAATGATGCAACCGACGCCAAACGCAATATGTTTGTTATCGCCAACAAAGTCTGATTAGCGAGATTTGCTCCGTCGAAATGGAAAAGTATTAGAACCTCTTAGTGAAGTATTTTGTAGAAAAGTCCTCCGTTACTGTTACAAAGTATACGCTTAATTAGAAATCCATTGTGTAGCTCGAATTAACATTCAACAAACATTTCTGATGCCATTGGTGAGCTCTAAACCGCATTCCAACTTTCATTGTCAAGTAATATAACTTTTTATTCAATAAATTACTGTTTTTGATTTAAATTGTTAATTTCGTTCAATCAAAAATTTTCGATTATCTAATATTATATAGATGTCCCTCTAGGGAATCGAAAAATTTCTAAAACTGAAAATTATATTAATACTTTTTATCAAAATTTCCAAATATTGTAAACTATTATAAATTGGTTTTGTTATGCTTATCTCAATAAAAATTTTCCTTAAAAATATGAAATACAAAATAACTGAAATTAATGGATAAAATTGGAGTCAATTCTCACTCAAAAGACACACATTCATTTATTTCTAAAGAATGTTTGTGTGAGTTTAATATATTTTTAATTCCTAGAATTCAATATCCCGAATTTAGCGAAAACCTAAGATCGAAAAACAGCCATAAGAAAAGTGAGGAAGAAAATTTGGAGCTTATAGCGCCACAGCCAAACCTGTCTATAATGAACCAAACCTGTGTCGTTTTAATTTGGATGTAAAATGGAAGTAAAAGCAAAAGAGAAGGTTGATGAGATGGATGGTTAAAAAGAGACAAAGGATCACTAGGATATCCCGTGAGGGTATCATCTATATTTACTAAGGACAGAAATCCCATGGCATAGAGAAAGGTAACTAGGGTTCTTTGAGATCACGATTCTCATACTTACCTGAAGAAGGTAGGTTCCAGAGAAGAAACAGCTATAAAGAAAGAGCTGCTTTTATGGATGTGACAGTTGAAACATATCTATCCATAGGACTGTAATCCTCATAAAGGTGATAAAGGCCCGTGCTGACTCATTAACATTATATACCAAATTCTGGGCAAGAACCATTTCGGTATTTTAAGAATTCCCTAAAACTAGTTTAAATTAATTCTTTTATATATAAACCATATATAAAATAATAAAATAAATACCAAATCATTTTATAATATGTATGAAGAAACCCGAAGGATTAACTTTTTTTATAAAACTATTATACAATCAGTTATAAACAGAAGTAATTAATGAGTGATGTAAGACTTGCATAAAAACTTGATTTTTGTTTGTCTTTTTTTGATATTCAAGTTATTTTCGCCTGATCAATATTAAAATGTTCTTTAGTTATTCGGTAGATGCAAATACTTTCAGTAAAACTTGATTTATTTGTTGTTAAATTTTTATTTCTTCAGTAGGTTGGGAACCCTATTATCGATAAAAGGATCGATTTATCCGAACTTGACTCTGTTGTCTTTCATTTGAGAATGGTAAGAAATCACTCAAAGGATCGAAATATTGCTTCCAAATTTCGACAAACGTTTCTCTGTACGACACGCTTGATAAATATTTCGCAACGTTCTTTCCACTGTCCCAGAGACTTACACATGCATCTATTACAATGTACAGAATCATACACAAAAACACAAGAGTTGACGCATAAAGGAAGGATGAAAATAAGGCTGTAGTAAGATATTTCGTGAACGAAAATGTGAATTGTATAGATTTTCTGTTGTTAAAATATGAATCCGCGATTTGTTCATTGAACACAGTATGCATAAGTCGAGGGTAACAATATAAGCAAACCGAGCTTTTACATTCAGTTTCATGTCCAAGAGGCGCTGCAGTACACAAACAAAATATGAATGACGTTGATAAAAATCCGAAAACAAAACATAAAAAGCTTTTAAAATTGCTTCTTTCCAGCCCTGTCCTTGATGACAGTCTTCTCAGACTGTGTCCCGCTCTTTTCCACACGTTTTCATATCCAAGGTACAATAGAATTTTTTTCACGAGCATCATCGTCATCATGACTGCTAGAAAAGGAAATAGAAGAAAAGTGAACTGGACGATAAAAGGCGCCATAAATTTGAAAGTTCTTATAATGAGAAGGTAATGCCATTTCGAGAATTTAGAAAGATCCAAAGCAGCCATGTAGACTACAGTTTCATCCTTCAAAAGAAGGGATTTTATACATCTTTGACTGGAGAATAATCGGAATGTTGTATCACAACCTTTCGGATCATTTTGAAAGAAAGATAGCCACTTAGCATCCGGCTTACTGGGCATAAGAAATCTGTTACATATTTCATAAAAAGATCCATTCCACAGGCTTGCGGCTATGTAAAGTACAAAGACGAACTTCTGCACAGCCGTGATGGCAGATGCGACTAAAATGAAGTCCAAACGTCTCAGTGAAAACAACTCTTGAAGTGGTAGCATTCTTTCATTGTTCTGACTTCATTTTTAATGTCCTATTGTGCAATTTTTGTTTAAAAATATGTGAAGAAAGCATGATAATATTAATGATTAATAATTAAACTGTAAAATACATTGGGTCTTTTGAAATTGCATTGTCATATTTCTATGCTTAAAAACAATGAAAGTTTCCAGATTTTTAAAGTATAGTTTCTTTTTAAATCTCGAGGTCATTCTACAATTCAATTACATATAAAATGCATGGCCTATTTTTATTTCTAGAAACCAAACTTCAAGAAAGAAGCTAAAGTCGTAAAATCTAATTAAAATTCTGAATTAAAAATTCTCTAACGTAATTAAAAAAATAAACTTCGTTACAAAATTAAAAGAAAACAAATACAATTACAGTAAAAATGCACACATGGTCGATTTTATTAAATTCTTCTTGCTGCCTTTCTCTACCAGACTTGAAAGTCTTCATTACATAGTCAATACGACTCGTAACTTTGAACCACAATTAAATGACGAAGACGACATCTGAGTTAGGCACGTCAATGTGAACGACGTGTTTAATGTACTTGAACGTCTGTTTCACGTCGGTCTCTATTCAAAATTACGAAGTACAAACCTTACATATAGACCATATGAAACTGAATTTAAAAATGAATACATTTTGTCAATCAGGTTTGTCTATCCCTCTACGTAATCCACGTGAGATTGAATTTAAAAACAAATATATGTTGTCAGTTGCTAATGATAAGTTAATGGATATGAAATGGGCAATATAATCCAGTTAAATGATTGACTCATATTAAGCCAAGAGAAGTGGAATCAAATTTACCGTTTGGCATATTGCGAAAGGGGGCTTATTAAATGTGTCATGAATTTAAAATTCCCCTTGCTGATTGGTTGATTGTGTATTTAACGTCGGATTTAGAAGCAAAACGAGGGCTATTAGAGACAGACCTCGTAATTCTGAACATCTGTCAAGGGATGAGGACGATACCTGAGTTGGCATCTCCCTCCCCAAACTTCCTCACCAAGACTAGGGAGGACTTCGAGCTTCAACGGATTTAACATGCATCAGATTCTTTACACAGCAGGTCCTAAGAGGCATGAGAGCTCGAGTCCTATGTTGACTACCATGACCATTAGACTACCGGGGTCAAAATTCTCATTGTAGTAAAGTATGAATACGAATAATACGTTGACAATAAGATGACATCTTCAACTGATTTTATTTCAAGACTGCATGATATATAGACAGTTTTAAGAGGACTTTTAAATCTGGTAAATAGTCCAAATTATTGACAATCAATAGAAATGATAAATCAGTCACAAGCCCAAATCTCCATACTAATGTTTCTTGTTGTTAGTTGGTATTTTCAATGTGTAATGTGCACTATAAAATTCCAACTACTGAGGTATTCATAGTATATCAACTAATTGTCCAGTTATATGAGTTCGTATATACCAGTCTAATAACACTAAAAGAAGTATAGCTTAAAAATTATATGTATAAATTTTATTAGTAAAAATGCTTCTCTTGGAAAATATCGGCGTTTGCCATTTCAATCCACTCTTATAAAGTACATAACGACATTATACACTAAATGAATGAATAGCGGGAGCTAGAGCGCATCGTACCTCAGCACTCAGCAGATGTATATAAGAAGCAATTCTCAATCTAATGGTCCAATTTTCTGTTATATTGCGATTTAGGATACCTTTCAACGACTGAAAGAATGCCTCGCTGCAGGATTCGAGCTCATTACGAGAAACTGTCAGAGTTTGAAAGAGGTCGTATCATTGGATTGAAAGAGGCAGGATGGGCAAATCGGAGAATCGCTCGTCATATGTGTCGAAGCGATGCGGCGATTAGAAAATGCTGGTAAAAATAGATGAAAAACAGCAGATTTCAGCGGCATGATGGTAGCGGTCGACCTAGGGCCACAGCAGATTGGGAGGACGGTGATTATAAGATGAGCTGTCACATCGTCTGATTCATCGTTATCAACCATCAGACGTGCGATCCGCACACGAGTGTCTACCATGACCATTCTCAGACGATTGATAGAGTGAAATCTATGCTCATACTGACCTCTACGCCACCTGCCACTCACGCCTGTACACTGTCGAGCCAGTTTACAGTGGTGCTTTTCTCGACCAGGTTGGAATGATGTTGACTGGGGACGTATAGTGTTTAGCGACGAATCCCTCATCCAACTGTGTCTTGACGATCATCGAAGACGTGTCTCGAAACACCCAGGGTAGCATGCCGATCCTGCTTTCACTATTGCACGCCACACAGGCATCAACCAGGACATGGTTTGGGTGCCATTTCCATTGATACCCGGACCTCTTTGGTCGTCATTAGAGGTACACATACAGCACAGCGGTACATCTATGACATTCTGAGATCGGTTTTGCTACCGTTCCTTTTGCAGTACTCTAGCCTTATTTTTCAGCAAGATAATGCCAGACCACATACGACACATGTTGCTATGATCTGTCTTACAGCTTGTCAAACACTTCCTTGGCCAGCCAGATCTCTCTCCAATCGAGCATGTCTGGGATATGATGGGAAGGTGACAGCATCTATCAGGGACTGTTGAAGACCTAGCCCGACAATTGGAGCAAATTTGGCAAGAAATACCGCAGGAGACCAACAAGGAACTTTATCACTCTATGCCACGTCGTGTGGCAACTTACATCCAGGCTAGAAGTGGGTCAACACCTAATTGAGCTCGTTACTTTGTAAAAATGTAACTCTGAAATAAATTATTCGATTTTTTTAAAATTTTAATCATTTTTTATTCTGTACTTAATTTTTCTATCCACCAATTTTTGTCTCCATCGGACAACTCCTTCTATATGCGTCGGTTTTTTTATGTTGTTGTTGTTATAGAGTGTGTTGTTAAAATACATCGTTTTACTTTCGTTCTAACTTACTTTACATGGGAATCAGTAAAGAATTATAGATCTTCATGTGTCATTGCCTGCATTCTACTTATTTGGATTCCTGGAATAATACTAACTATGATGCCATTCGGTATAAGTGATATATTCCAAAAATGGTATCATTTATTATGGACGAACTAAAATGGCTCAAAAGAGCACCAACAAAGTCTTCGGTTAAGAATAATGACTAAACCTACTGAAGAATGTAGAATTAATAAACATAGCTCTTTTAATACCTTTTTGAATAAAATTTAGTAAAATATTCAAAACTATTTATCTCTCATCCATAATCTTCCTCAGTGATTCTTAAGCCTTTGAAGTCGGAGAATGCTAAACACTGACATTTTATTTCCAAACGCAAAGCACTTACGACACACCATAAGATTTAAATCAGGAATGACAAACCTTTTTAATAGCAAGAACGTAATGGTAAAAAAAAAGGCATTGCTTTTGCAAAAATAACTCTGTTTGTCAAGAGAATGAAAACATAGAATCTTGTCGTGGACGCTTTGTAGTCACGGAGTTGGCCATATTTACTTCAAAGTGTTACTTTTATTAAAGTTTAGAATACTAATATCAATTGATACAATCATATTTAAAAATAAATAAAAGGAAACAATAATTTGAAAAATTTTCAAAACTTAATGCGGCACATGAGCTTGAGGATCTTTTCAAATTTTAGCAATATTGAAGCAAAGTAAGTCACTTGCAACTCCTCTTCTTTATTTCATAAGCTGTCGCGTTCGTTTGGTCTGTTTTAATATTAATCATCATTGAAATTCTAGTTCCACAAAGATATATGGAAAATGTAATAATAATTTCTTACGTATTTTGCAAAACCCGAGTATTCATCTTTAATTGAGATCCAGAATTTTTCAGAAGTAT
Organism: Nephila pilipes; assembly: GCA_019974015.1. Lineage (NCBI taxonomy): Eukaryota > Metazoa > Arthropoda > Arachnida > Araneae > Nephilidae > Nephila > Nephila pilipes. Next base: position 379,054 of record BMAW01040680.1, on the reverse strand, counting down.
TCGCTTTTTCTGATTACAATTCCACATAAAAAAAACCTTTTTACAGTTTATTGATTTTTCTTTTATTGCAATTTTTAATTGTTCAATCAATTTTTTCGTGGAACACTTGATACGGTTAACGGAACGCTAGGATTCTGAGGACCATCAATTGAGACTGACCTAACACTGCAGTTAAACAAGTTATATCAAAACCTATTATTATACAAGATGAAAAACACCGTATATTAATTTTTCTATATTTTTTCTCCTTTTCTTTTTCGTTCTTTTATTTCTTTCGTTGGCATGATGTGGTAGTTTGGAGGGAGAGGTGCTAGTTCAAATGTCGTCCTAGTCATTTTTTCCAGTTTAAAAATACCGAGGTCCGTCACCGATAACTCTCATGTTGCTTTTCCGTACGAATTTAGCAAACAATCACTTCCTCACTGCAATGTTAAATATTGTTTTCGGAGGCTATTTATATTTTAACAGATGTTTAAGCTATTAAGAATTATATCTTAGAGAGAAACTATTGTTAATAATTTAAATTAAAATGTAGTAAAACATAAGATAATCATATAATTGAGAGATATATAATAGTTTAACTTAGCGATATGACATCCAGTATTTAGAATTTAAATTTTTATCATAATTCAAATTTACTGAATTTTCTTATTCATTGGGCTTACTATACTTGAATTAATTACTCGTTAAGAAATGGTTGTTTTGTTGGCTTAAATGGTGCTATGGGATCATATCTGTCCAAGTTACTCCATACACTGGTTACTATTTAGAAATAGCCTCTATTATCTAGATTCTAAACCTAAGAAAAAAGTGAAGATTAAGAAATGTGGAAAAAGTTACGAATGATGGATTATTTTAGAATATGAATGTTTTCCTCATATTTCATACACAAATTTAACAAAAACCCTATATTAAAGCAACTCTTCTATTATTTTCTTATACTTTCCATTGTTTGCTTATTTCTACCATTTTTTTTAATACTGAAAGGAGTTCTAAAGCGATTATTACTGAAATGAATCAAATTATTTTGACGTGCCATGTATGGGTGAATGGGTGGCATTTAGAATAATTGAGTTACTTTGTGTTGCTTGTTTAGGTACTGTCGAATCAAAGACTATCGCGCCAGTTTAAGAAAAATAACAGGCCTTTAACATATCATAGTCTCAAAGACTTCACATTGATGTGTTCTGAAAGCTTAAAAAGTTCGAAGGAAATTCAAATATCGACTTTGTGAACTGAGCGTTAGTTAAATTTCGTTTGAGTTGGTTATGTCGGATAAGAAATATTAATAAAACAAGATTAGTAAAAGCAAGCAAAAGTAGGAGAGTTTGTGGAGAATAAATTTTATTCGTTGATTTGTTTTCACTTAGCGTTTTATCAAAAGCTTCTCAAGGATGCTGCTTCGACTTTATAATTCGAAACCACGATTAAATTATCTAAGCCGATAGTTCACTTTTCCTATTCCCACGTAACGGAGCGAAACAAATTTTATACTTATTTTTTAGTATACGCCAGGGTAGGCGGTATTTTATTATTTTTTGGCGATGAGGCTTTTCATATATATCATTAGCGAAAAAAATTGCACTTGGTGTCTGAACTTACGCTTTATTATCGACTTTTATAACTGGGAAGGCCATTTTTCTGCTTAATTGCATCATTTTTAATGAAAAATGTCTTTTCTGCATTGAATAATCAACTGGTGCATTTCAGATTTCCAATGATCTCTCTCTCTCTCTCTCTCTCTCTCTCTCTCTATATATATATATATATATATATATATATATATATATATATATATGGCCTAATTGTAATATAAGCCCGGATGCCAAGTTCACGGTTTTTTCCCGCCAAATCGCCAAACTCATATGGGCGGTAAACATGACAATCAGCATCAAAAGCCTCATCGACAAAAAAAATATAAGAAGGCGCTACTCTGCGTATATTACAGTTGGTTCATATATATATATATATATATATATAGTACTTTTCCATTTCACCGGCGCAAATAATACAGTCGCCAAAAATGATACAACCGACGTCCATCGGAATATGTGTATACTGTGTGTTATCGCCAATAAAGCCTGCTTGGCGCGATTTTCGCCGGCAAAATGGAAAGAGGGGGGGGGGG
>BMAW01040680.1:335306-373408 GCA_019974015.1 Nephila pilipes | reverse complement strand
TTTGACTGTACAATGAAACTCTAGTTTTGACTGTACAATGAAACTCTGATATCAACTCTAAAATTAAATTCTGGTATATACTTCTTGATGAAACTCTGGTATATACTTCGTGATGTAACTCTGGTATATACTTCGTGATCAAACTCTGGTATATACTTTACAATGAAACTCTTGTATAGGTTCTACAATGAAAGTCTGAGTCTGGTAAAAACTTTACAAAGTGTGTGTAAAACTAAAGAAGACTATAATCAAACTCAAATGTAAACTTTACTCTGAAACATCAATGTGAATTCGAAATTTGATTTAGATAACTTAAAAGCTAGGACCAAAAAAAAAAATTATCGAGTAAATGTATTTTTCGGAATTCTAAATTCGTTGCATAAGGGAAAGGATAATTTTAATAACTTAAGAAACTAAAAATAGCAATAATAATATGAAAAATATTGACATGAAATTAAGTTTTAAAAAAGAATAACTCAAGCATTTGTTGGTGTGCATTAGCAGGGATTTTCTAATGCTTGAACATCACAGAAAGAGAACTGGAGTGAAATTAAGTAAGAAGCGTATTATCCCCCCTGTTGCAAAATAAAACTCGGCTCCTTAAACAAGAAAGAAGCTCTAAGAAGAAGACAAGAGATGTGGAAAGAATGCTTCAAAGGGTTGAAGGAATGCAAAACCCAAAGGTAGAGAAGAACGAGTAAAAAATATTTAGACGTCCCCAAAAACAGAAAGAATTTCAAAAAAGTCGCACGCAGTTAGAGAAGAGAAAAAAAAATTATGAAGACAAAGAAAATTCCTTAATTCGGTATTGAAGGAAAAGAGGGTTTAGCGAAACTCTCTCACACGATCTAAAGAGGAGGTAAGAAAAAAAACCTCGCAAAAATAAAACCATCCTGCGCCGTTCTGTTTAATTAGAAAATTAATTAACTTATTTGAATGTGCGGCAGCAAATAAAAGTTTTTAAATGAGCAAAAGTACAAGCAATCTCTTTTGTGGAGGAACCTAATTAAGATCTTACTTCTTTACAACATATTAGCGCCGGCCAAATTACTCATTAATATTAAAACCCGTTTGTTTTGCTGATATAATTAAAAGAGATTTAAGAAACACAAAACAATGGGAAGGGTAAAAATATATTTTTTCGAAGCCTCAGGAGATCTTTGGTAAATTGGGGGGTGCTTACAACGTAATTGGGTTAGGCCCTGCTAATTAAATAGATAAGCAAATGCCCCAAATGGATATTTTCGCTCCGAGTAACGATTGTGAGATGCGAGGGCTTTTAAAGAAATGGATTCCCATGGGCAAGTCCAACATTAAGCGTCGGCTTTATTGTTTGTTAAGCCTTTTTACTATTCTCTGCCCTATTATGAGAAGTGTGCCCTATAGCTCCTAGGATTCTTTTTCTGCGAATTACTCCCTTTTTTTCCTACCCCTCTAGAGCTCTTGGAAAACATTCCTCCTGTGTTCACTTCCAGATTAATTTGAAAAGAGTCAGTTTTTAACCGTACCTTTTTTTGTATAATCCTTTTAGATTATGTATTTAAAAAGTTGTTTATTTCGTCTCAATTCCATAGAAAGGCTTAGATTTGGATATCTCTCTGGGGCTTTAATTTTGATAAAAAAAAAGGGCATTGAAGCTTTTTAAATGGTAAAATTTTCATTCATATTAAATGAACGTATAGTTAAACCTTGATAGATTTTTTTATAACTACCGTATACTATTTATTATACCCTACCGATTTTTGAAGCATTCATTTGGAAAGAGAAAAAATAGTACTAATATCTGAATAAAGAATACAAATCGTCCTGTTTTAAAAGATAAAATAAGTAATCTGAAGTCTTACTCTATAAGGTGAATAGAATACTTATTAAATAAAGATACACATCATTTAAATAATTTACCTGTTTCTATATGGATAACCTTATTTATGCTAACTGTTTTTATACAGCATAGATTTCTTTTTAAGATTTCCATTTTATGAACATCTTAATAAGATATAAAATGGAATATGAGTAGTAGTAATTTTAATCTCAATACGTAATTTAAAGAAAATAATAAGTACTGAATCCTAAGCTTCCAAATTACCAAGGTCACATTATCTAAAAGATTAGTTGCGAACATGAGGACCAGAAATATTTGTCGAATCGTGAGTTCAAGTCATGATTCCACCAAAAATCATCGCATAGAATATTGGGTGTTGCTGCTTGTTTAACAGAACTGGATCTCAAAGCCTTCATATGGGGTTCTGTGGAAGTAAGGATAAGGAAATATCAGCTTACATACAGATGTCATTCGTATCACTTGACTATATCTCTAAATTTTATGGTTAGACCTAAATAAACTCATGAAACTTTAGAGTGAGAAAGAGATCGATGCTATAATTTGCGAACAGAACTAAATTCACATCATAGTATATGACAATTACATGGTGAGGGTAAAAGTTGTCCTTATTCAACCCAACTTATTCAAAAAGAATCAAATCTCGAACTCGGAACTCTTTGAATTCTAAGTCCTACTCCTTTCATTATAGAGCTATAACAATAACAGAAAAAGGGAGCTTTTTATAACAATAGACTGGGTGAGGAAGGGGATATTTATATAAAAGAGTAAGTAATAGTATTACGTGTTTGCAACCTATTCTGTTAGCAATATATTCCTCACAAAGCCCTATTAATTTTGTCACTTCTTATAACGATTATCTTGCAACTTTTTTAACGCAACTTGAGTGATTTAAATTTGAAATTTCTTATAATGTAAAAAGTATTGCAGCAGTGGAACATAATCCAGAACTAATGAATTATTGGAATATAAGCCATAACTGCTTTAGCTGAATATAATTAAAAAATAATATGATAATGTACTACATTAAAAAGTGATAGGATATACGAATATACATATTCTGAAAATAATAGAATATAGAAGCTTATATTCTGAAAATAAAAGATTTTGGAACATGTTATCACGCAGGAAACAATTGAATATTGGAACCCATAACCAGACAGGAATTAATACATTGGAACTTATTACTTAAAAGTAACCGCGTTTGGCAGACCTTTTCTACAGACAGGTAGGGATAAGGTATTTAAAGCTACATGTGATTGTCTGCAGCGTATTTCGAGGATAAACTAAAGTGAAAACATGATGAAAGAAATAGATATTTAATTGAAGAACTTTTAGATGAAAATTAATTCAGAGTAGATAAAGATAGAAAAAAGTAAACACTCAAATGTTGATAATCGTTTGTTTCAATCAATGAGCTTAGAATGACCCCATTAAATAAATTCTAGCTACGTTTTTGAAGATGAAATTTAGACTAAAATATCAAAATTAGCAATACAATTTCGTTAAAGTATTTGAAAGCTTTTTAAAAATGCTTTATTTTCATAATGTTATTTGAAGAAAATATATAAGAAACTTTTTAAATACTCAGCTATATCTGTAAATTATGATATATGTTAGTTTTAAATGCACATTTTCTGCTTAACTCTATTTTTGTGAAAAAATTTAATTTTTGAAAAGTCAAATTATAGATCATTACATTTGATATTTTAAAAAATTTGGAATTATTGTTTTTTATACTATTAAGAAGCGGAAACAAAAATTTCGGAAAAATTTGCATTTCTAATAGGTTTATGTCTTTTTAAAATTAGCATGAGCAAGGAACTTCAATGAACACTATTATTTTTTTGATAAATCTCTCGGAAATAATTTGTGTGTGTATGTGATTACAACAAAAATTCTTTCTCCGATCCTAAAAAATGTAATCATTCCTACACATAGACACAAAATTCATTTTCTTAGGGCCTTTATTATTTGGATGTAACAAATTATTGACAATAAGTTGATTTTTCAAGTTAGTATGTAAGAAAATATCATGATATATATATATATATATATATATATATATATATATATATATATATACACTCGTGTGCATAAATTAAGGATAATTCAGAATTACACGAAAACCGAACTCTAAAGTAGAAATTTCGTCTACAGAATTATCGCATACATCTTCATGAATAATATGGTAATTACAGAAAGCCATCATATTACGCCGATAGTACGTCACAATGACGAGAGTGTAAGAGAGGTGTATTTAAGGAATAGTAACAAAGAAGTAAGTAAGCCGCTCAGTGCTACAACCAAAAAGTTATGACACAGGGGACGCATGTGGATGATGTCTTACGTAGTAGAATTATCGGCCACCTGTAATGTGGGCGTACTCAGATAAAAGTATCCAAGGAATTTGAAATCGTCCAAAGAGTCCTCTCTAGGCTTTGGCAACGATTCCCAAAGGTTGGAAATTTTAGTAGACGTTACAGTACAGATCGCCCCCAAGTTACAATGCCAAATGACGACCGGTATTTAGCAGTAACTGCAAAAAGAAGCAGACAGAGAACAGCATCAGACATTTCACGTCAGCTATCTTCAGCTACGGGTACGGCAGTTTCAAGGCAAACTGTGCACAGACGTTTGGGACACATGGACATATTGGTCTATATGCTCGCAAGCCTGTTAGATGTGTTCTGTCCACGGAAAATTCACTGTCGCCAGCGATTAGCCTAGAATAGAGAACATGCAATGTGAACATCGTCACAGTGGTCTTATGTGATGTCTTACGACGAGTTCAGGTTTAGCTTGCGATATGATTCAAATCGGACTTTTATATGGAGAACTAAGGGTACCAAGTCAACAACATTACCACCGAGACAACATCATTGAATGAGACTGTTACTGGGGTGCAAAATTCCTCGTTTGGGATGGAAATATACTGGGATCCCAAACAGATCTACATGTTCAAATCGGAGTCATAACAGACCAAATTTATCGAAACATCATTCTGGAGCAACAAGTACGTTTGTTTATGGTGAAACGGGTGCGGAATTTGTGTTTATAGTTAACAATGCTTGTCCTCGCCGAGCAAACATTATAAACGAATGCCTTCAATCCGAGAATATCACTCATATGGAATGGCCAGCAACTCACCTAACTAAATCCGATAGAGCATGTGTGGGACATTCTTGGACGATGAGTTGCAGCCCGTCAATCACCCCATACATGTGTATTGGAACTTCGGAGTGCATTGATCTATTAGGACTTTATTTCATCGTTTGAAAGACATACAAGGTATTAATCAACATACTAACCATGTATGGGTAAGTTTTTGTAAGGGGAATATTTTTTTGTAATTTCGTTGTATTTTTTGTAAAAATCGTAGTTTTTATGAATGGTGTCATAATACACCATATTTTTTTATTCTTTATCTTTTGTATAATAAATAGGCTTTGTGAATAAGTCATGTTTGTTTTGTTTCAAAATCTTTGTTTGCTCGAGCTAGCATTGTCCTTAACTCATGGACATGAATGTATATAAGAAACATTCCTAGTATAATTCAAGATACGCAAGCAATATAATTAAAATAAGAAGATTAAGCTGAAAATTATAGAAAAAAAGTCAAAAAAGAAATTAAAGTAATTTAAATTGCTGCATGAAACTAATAATGCTCAAAAAGTACACAATATAAGCATATATATATAATATATTTTACTTACTAATAATAAATTATCTAATAGTAATAGTATAAAAATTGCAGTATATTTTAAATATAAAACTAAAGTAATGATTAAAAAATATTAAATTGTTCCATTAGTCTTAAAAGATATCAACTTTCTGAACTCTACAAATTAGAATGCGCTATAAATTTACATAAATCAGATTCTCCAACAGGTTCAAACCCGTAGATTAATCCCAAAACGATTAATCCCAAAAAGACTTTTTGACTCCAGATAAAATACCTAACGATCACTAAATCTAATACTTTGTGGTCTGAATAAATGCTTGCATTTAAATTCCAAACAGGGAAAGTTTCTTTCTATTCTGCTTTAGTAACGAAGGTGAAAAGACGCATGTGGCGTCCTCAAATTTCATGATGTAACTATTCTCGATCTTCTGCTTTAGTTACGGAAACGATTAATTCACCTACACCGTTATCTCGATATAACATCTTCTCTCTATTTGGACATGAAATAAATAGACTTTACTCAGAGAATTCTTGTTCCTTCGTCGTGAATGTTTTCTTACCTTAGTTCTATAAGACATTTTTTTTTCATGTATATTCCCGTAACTCATCACATCACGTATTAACTAAGATCATTTCGGGATTGTAGAAAAAATTGTGAGTTAATTGAGCTTGTCCAATAGATGGATATTTGGATGAATTTAGACAAGAAAGAGATGATAACAATAGCTGTTGAATATGATTATGCATTATGAAAAATATTTGAAACCTATGAAGAAAAGTTATGTTTTCAATATTGACTGATTGATTATTTATTGATGTTCCTGTGAGAAGCCACATGAAGTCTACCAGCTACAGACCTCATAATTTTGACCCTCAGTCAAGTGAAGAGAAAGGCACTTGAGTTGGCACCTTCTCTCCACGCCAATGGTAAAATTTGGACCTTGATTAGTTTTAACTTGGATCACTCCCGTTACACGATAGGTTTTCTTTTGTGGTAACTGGATCTGAGCTCACTGCTCGATTGAAACAACGCCAGCCGCGAGTTCGCGACCATGACCACCAGATTACCGCGGCCACTAAGCTTCCAATAAACTCATTTGTATCCATATATTTCGGTAGAAAAAAGGCTCTAACCCATGTTTCACCATTCCCCTAGACAAATGCTTAAGTGTAAAGGATAAAATTCGTCCTTTTTCGCAACATCAATAAAATATAAAGCGAACAAGAAGTTAAGTCAGTATGATAAGTTTCATGCAAATTTTTCCTATAAGGCCGCTCGAAACTTCTCAACGGTTACACAGATTTTATATTGATCACCCTCTTCCAAAATCTCCTTTCTCGAATTCAATGTTTCTATTGCGAGCAATCAAAATGCGTGTTGCCCCTCCCCAACTCCGCTTAATCGAAGTCGACAGGTAATCCATCAAACAACCCACAAACGATGTCTCAAACTGCGGACAGGTGAGGGAGGGAAAACCTGTCCACGCAATCATAATCTCCGGGATCTACAGGGCTAGGGGGCCACTGCACAGATAAGTAGCTAACGATTTCTTAATGGGCGTTTGATGGTATCTTTTCGGCTTTTCTGCATACAACCTCAAAAATGGTTCGGGTTTAAGGAGGGTTTTGCTTCGCTTCGCCTTTTTTTTTTCCGGGGGTTTTCGGCGAGGAAAAAAATGTAAAAAATGAGTGGCATTTAAAATATGTTTAATATTTTAATGACGTCTTGAGTCATTAGCGTGCCTTTAGCGAGGGGGGGGCGCTTAGCTTCCGTGAAATGTCCTCTGCTGAGATAGTAATTAGCGCTCTTTTGCCAACCTTGCAGGTTGTGAAAGTAGTAACAGCTTGGAATGATCGGAATAGAGAAAGCGATGTTTTTAGCAATTTTCAAAATTTCGAATTCATGTTCCGTGATAAATTATTCTTAAGATTTTAAGCGAGGAGGTGTAATTTTTTTTTTATTTTGAAAATTTATAAATTGTTGCTGAGAAGGACTGTAGATCATATATTTTTTGCAATTACACTTATAGTTGAAGTTCATTTTTTTATGTGTAGGAATATTCTAATTCTAAATTCATAATAACTATATAGTCGGTTATTGCTTGGCAATATATTACTTCTTACTGGTCTCACTGATCATGTATCTTTCAAAAAAATTTTTTAGAAAATTAGCATTTAATACAAAGAAAAAAGTATCAATAAAGATGACGATTCGAAAAAAGTTTATAAATACATATATTATGAGAAAACATGCTTTTTAGGATGCTTGTCATATTAATGAAACTTTAGCAAACGTTTTCTTTATTTTGTAATTCTTTATCATCAAAATAAAGAAATACAATTTCGAAAGCAATTATTATTCAAATATTGAGGTGGCTGCGGTAGCCTAGTGGTTATGGCAACGGACTCATGACAGTGGTTTTCGTCGAGTCGTAGGACGAGCCTTGATGCAACAAAAGACCCACCGTGTAGCCGGGGCTGATGCACGTTAAATATGTCGAGGTTCAAAATCCTCCCGTGGCGTAATGTGGAAATTAGGAAAGGCAGTTTCGTCCTCGTCAATTGACCGAGGTTCAGAATTATGAGGTCCGTTGCCAATAGCCCTCGTGTTATTTATATTGCGAAGTTAATAAAACCAACAACAAATCAAACATTCTGTGTGAGCTCATATTTAAAACGAATTTCTTTTGTTGCAGATTTTCTTTTAATAAAAATAAGCACAATACGGGAAGTTATTGTTTATATGTCCATCATCTTTTCGTTATCTTAAACGGTTGTTGACATTCAGTGGTACATATTATCAGAGGTGATATATACTTCAGTAACATCAATTTATTTACCATTTCTTTGTACCAAACTACGCAAAAAATCTTCAAGATACCGTCCAACAAAAATTCGTTTTTTTTCCCTTTAATAATTAGTTATTTAATATAAGATTATTATAATGTATTAGATCTTTGAAGGAAAAAAATTGTTATTTTATACACCAAATATCGTCAAAGATTTTACGAATTCTTATATAATATTTGCTATTTGAAATAATAGTTTTTTAAATGTATTATCTAATATTATTTCATTAAGTTATTGATCATCACAAAGAAACGCGGGTAATTTAAATGTAGTAGAATTATATTAAATGTGAAAAATTAAATTGTATTAAATGCAGAATTAAATGTAAAAAATATCAGATTTCTAACATTAATTAATTATGGCATTGTACTTTAAATTATTCATTTTTTAGAACAAGCTGAAGTAGATTTTATTTCCGTTTTCATGACACTATTTATTACTCATTGTTATTTGATAAAAAAAAGACATTTATCACAGCTTTGATATACAATTTAGGTCCATATATTTTAAATTTCTTTGATTGTTTCGCAGATCTTAAGGAAATATTATAATGAAATTAGTTCATCCACTATGATTTTTTTTATGATGAATCTTTTCCATATATATTTCTATAAATAGTTTGCACAAGTCATTCTCATATTATCTTTCTATAACGATTAGTTGCAACATTTTATGAAATCTCATGAATTTATTAATGATGAAATTTAGAAATTCACCTTCAGTTAATACTTGGAGCATTTTCAATGTTTTGAAAATTCATATTTCAGAAAAAATATTTCAAAAACTTTTAAATTGTTTATTAGTCTCAACTGTACTCCAAAATTGAAAATTAGAAACTCAACTGGCAACTTCTTCTGTCAACACAAGATTACTAGAAGCTTCCCATAGTATTATTGGATGCTTTGTAACTTGTTTTAGGATTAAAATCACCTCTGACTCATTTCTTAATAATGTTTATTCAGTATTTGTTTCTATTCACTCCTTAGTAAAAATATTTTAAATTAATATGTGACAGCCTAAAATAATAATAATAAACTGCGGTTTCTTGTTTCGGTATTTTTATGTGTATTGTTTTTTCCTTTTTATGATAGAATAGTTAGTATAAGAGCGAGAATTGTTTTCAATAGGAATTAAAGAATCTCGTTGCATGGGTTCTTTTAATGTGTGTATATTATATTATTCAAGAGCTTGTTGGGGTTTATTAAGTTGAGAAATTTGTTTCTCTAACAGCTTAATATAAGAATTGGATATTATATCTTTATATGTAATTTTGAATATATTTTTACATCTAGAATTTTCATTGTCAAATATCGATTATAGCGTTTGTTTTCTTTGCTTAATGTATGAGATTATCGAACAATAGAACTATAAAAACTTTCATCGCAAATTATATATATAATTAAGAACAACTTTTCTATGTGGCAAAAGAGTAAAAAGATATCTGAAAAGTGAAGAAACGGTTTTTTCTTCAGCCAACAAGAAATTAAATGAAAATGACAATTTATCGTCGTCGTAAATAAAATAAAAAAAAGGTAAAGTTTTTCAGTCCAGCTGAAAATTTTTGGCTAAAATCTGTTGTGTTCCATCAAAAGTTAGTCAGAAAGTTGGAGTTCACAAACATTTCAGTTCTAAGTCAAAAATTTTCAATTATGGATTAAAAAGCTTCCCCTTTTTATTTATGATGACGATAGGGTATAATTTTCATTTAATTTTGGACTAAATGAAGAAAATATTATTTTTTACTCTTTAGTTCTCTTTAAACTTTTTTTTGCCACAAAAACTGTTTTTTTTCCTTAAAAAAATGCAATATATTATTTCTACTATTTAGTCTTTATTTTTCAAAAGTATTTTTTTCCCTTTTATTTTAGTTTTATAAGTGAATATTGCATTGTTCTCAAATTGAGCTTTTGAGCAAAGTTTCGAGGTTCTATCTTTTCAGGAAGTGGGAGAAAATCGTTGAAAAAATTTGTTAGACTAAAAATTTTCAGCTTTGTCAACGCGAGTATTTGGAACCTTGACAGGTTTAACGTACATCAGACCCGCCGGGTCTGTAATATCATCTGGACTCGAACCCGCGACGCAACGAATCCAACAATGGTGAATGAGGATAATTTCGTAACTGATGTTTTCTGACACTTTTGAACCTCGCCATTATACTGACGTCATTTCTGAAGATTTAAAAAAAAAACTACTCCTAAATTCCACGCTATGAATAAATCAGGAACTCAGTACAATTCAATTTAAATTGAAATGTAGTCCCTCCTCCTTTTTCTTATAAATTAAAAAAAATTAATGCAATATTAATGTTTAAAAAAAGAAAAAAATTGAAACCTTTTAAAGAAAACAAACTAAATTCTACATCAGCAGTTTGTAGCAATTTTTAAATAAAATCATTAGAATTAAAAGATTACTTACAATTTAGCACCCATATTTTATTAATTTTGTTTTTAAGTATCATTGCGCTTTAGAAATTATTAATTATAATGAAATCAAGCATTATTCTTTTATTAGAAAGTGCACCAACAAAATTGGCGAAATGAAAGAGAAAAAAAGTCCTTTAGAATGAAAAGATGCCTTATTACAATCAAAGTCTTCTTATTGCTCGAAAACTTTACATTTTCGAGAGCCGGCTAATTAATTTCAATTTCCCACCATTTCATTCTAATAAATCCAATAAAAGATTAAACATTTGCTTGGCTAAACCTCTCTCCACAATCAGATGCAGAGTTATAAGAACTTTTCAAAGTCGAATTTCCAACAAATAACAACTTGTCAAACTCATCGAAACAAAATGAATTCTTTAGAAATCTTTCCTTTTCTCCAACAAAAGAGATTCTCTATCCACCAACCGTGACGAAACAACCATAAATTACGAACAAACAGCGGAACGATTTTCATTATTATCATTTTTAACAAACCGTAACGTCTTACTGCCATTTCCTATGCAAACCTTAATAAATAATTCCCAGCTCTCAAAACCGCTAACGAAGGAACATTCACAAGCAATTACTTAATTGGTACAGATACAAAAGTTTTCTTCTTCTAAAACCACCAAAATTTTACCACTTTCTTGAAGTACCTAGCAGAGCGGGAACCGCACAATGCCATACCCTCTCTCTCTCTGAATAAATGACCGATGTAAGAAATTAACGAATTCTTCGTTAATTAACTCGTCATAATTATAGAAAATCAATTTATCTCTTGCATTGTCTCCCCCTTTGCCCGAAGACCCTCCCCTATTGTGTCTATGTATGGGGCTTGTATCTAAAGTTTTAGTAATTAGAAGAATTGGAACAACTCCGTTCGAACTATGGGACCAGTGTTTTGTTATGAAGAGGTTAGGCAGGTAGGTATATACCCCTGCTGCGCGAATTCTTTGGTTGGTGTGGTAAAAGAAAAAGAAAGAAAAAAAGAAAGGCTTTTCCAGAATCTTTGAATTCTTTTTACGGCTTTCTTGCCTTTTAATTAGTGGATGCTACAAAAAGAGAGAGAGCGTTTTAATGGAGTTTCAGAATTCGTAACCTTTTTTCCTTTCTTATTATTTTTTTTCTAGTTGCTGTTCCACGCGCACGGTAATTCGTTTTGGAAGAGGATAGAAGGTGAAAGGATGTGAAAAACTTTACTTCCGCTGTTAAATTTTCGGGAGGTAAAAGGATGAAAAAAAAATTATTTCTGAAACAATGATTTTGCAATTAGGGATTTCGAGTAATTAAATCTAAAATGTCGTTTAGGTGAACCACATAAAGGAAATTGTAATTAAATTATCTGGTTAATACGGCTTTAAAACCTTTTCAATTTTTATTTAAAAAGCAGAACAAGCTCTATTTGCATGATTTTAAAAAAAAACAGGGTTTTAAAAGGGTTTTACTTCTGTTCAAATACACTTTAATGAATTTAAATGAATGTATTTTTTCAGTGGCTTATTTAAATTAACCAATGAATTAATGCGAATTACAAAACTGAAAAATATTTTTACGCTGGATAAAAAAAAGATCTATATCAGTATTTTTAAAAATATTTTTCGAATTATAAAATGAAAATAAGTTCACGTTTAAAAAGATTCTTCATATAATAATGATTTAATCTGCTTTTAAACGCAATTAGTCTAAAACATTTAATTAAGAAAGAAAAAAAAAACCATTTTTCTCATTCAAGCATTAGTATAATTCGAAATAATACTTTAGCTATGTTAGGGGGAAACTACGGTTTATAATTGTTAATATAGCATTGTATTTAGTCTTGATGTTTCTTTTTACCACAGAGTAAAGGAAAATTGTAATTTGACATTTAAAAATTCTCTCGTTTTATTCTATTTATTTTGAAAAGTTTTGTTAATTTTGTTGTAGGGAAAACAAAGTTTGTTCTTTTTAAAAAAATTTCCGATTTATATAGCGATGAATTTTTTAAGCACATGATTTTGAAAAGAATTGTTTGACTAAAAGCATTTCTTATTAGACATTACGGTACACACACGAAATTTTTAAACAAAGAGACTCTTATGTAATGTCTTTAATTTAAAAGAAAATGTTTGAAAATGGGGCTTAAATTAACGAAAGCAAGTCATAAAGTACCCGTGTTAGATATGGGAAATGGGAATAGAGTTACAAACACACACTATGAAGCCCTCGGATATGGTACCACCTTCTTGTCCCAAAAAATTTGTCGGAAAAACTTTTTCGGCCTATAAGACTGTTTTCGCCATCTTTGGAGCAGATTCACTGAAAGCAACTCATTGTTTTGATTGTTGCTTTGTTTAAGGTGTATAACGAAGAATCCAGATGTCAGCGACGACGACAATTTGAAGCGCCAACAATCAAAACCAACTTATAACTCAATGTCGCATTGGTTTGGGCGCCATTTAAAGATGACAGTATATAATGGTAATGCCAACTTCCCTTAAAAACTCCCTCTTTCACAAAAAAAAGGGTACTTTTTGAAACCCTATCTTGCTCTCATGAAAAGGAATGCAAAAATACCTGCTTAAATATTCACACATCTATATTTTAAATTAATAACGAGTACTAAAGAAATATAGTAGGAATCGAAACCGTAAATTATGATAAAAACTGAATTTTTGTACTCTTATTAATACATCATCGGAAATTTAAAACGTGTTTACAGAATTTTACATGGAATTAATACACACACACACAGACACACACAGACACACACACACACACACATATATATATATATATATATATATATATATATGGAGAGAGAGAGAGAAAGGATAAAATAACCAGTGTCCGATTCAATGCTGAGATATAGAAAGAAGATACCAAACTAAAAAAATGGCTCATTTTAATGTTATAAGAAATGAATACCACTTAAATTATGATTTACATTTGCATTAAGTATTATAAATAATATTAATTATATTAAATTATTAAATATATTAAATAAATTTTATTATTAAAATATATAAAGATTCCAATTCTTCTAACAGATAATGGAGAAATTATTGTTCAATTTTTAGCTCTTTAATAGTAATACTTTTTAAAGAATAAACGAAATACAAAACTCTTCCGGTTTCAAGTTAACATACTCAGCTAATCTCTCAACACAAATAAATTACAGAAATTAATGTTTGTAATTTTATAATATACAACAGGAATTTCCGTACGCCTTAGAAAAGTTATTGGTTACATATTGAATCAGTAATATAGTAATAAAAGTCTGAAAGTTCTAACTCAATTAGGAATAAAATTTTTAAAAGGAACAAATTTTACATTTTACGGCACCCCCCCCTAGATATATCCCAAGTTCTTTTTTTTTTCACAGTTAATTACATTCTTTCTTTCAATTTGTTATCAGGATTTAACCTGTGATTTGATTTGTGATAGCACAATGACCACTGTATTACCTTGCATCCAATTACAGACATAACAGAAACATAGATAATAACCTTTCGAACATGTAAAAAATGGCAAAGAGTAAAAAATAACATTTGATTCTTGTTACAAAAATGTAATAGTTATTATTAACTTTTTAAAATATGTTTTATGTCCTTATATTTTTCCATTATTCTTTAACGTGCGGATTGTTTTCACATCTTTGTCCTGTGTTTATCTTTTATAACATCTCGTTCTGCTTAGTTTTTTTTCTTCCTTTTTTAAATAAAAATAATCTAACATCTCTAATGCGAAAAATACTTGTGAAAATTAAACGCGTAAATTAAAACATACTTTGAAAAAGAAACTAATATTTTTCTTGTTTTGAAAAAGTCGCAGAATATCGATGGAAGATGAATTTGATTTTGACGCTACGTTATGAAGTGCGAGAACTTCAAGTAGACTTACTCCGCCATCTATCGGAAGAACTTGAATATTTTTCTTCTGAAAAGATTATAATGAATTTATGTCATTTTCTTTCATTGACAGGAAAATATCAAACCTCATTAGAAAATTTCACTGAGATATAAATTAACTTCGATACTTAATGAAAAAAAAATCCCGAGAAAGAGAAAAAGGTAAATTGTGTTATGAAAGTAAAAAAAAAAAAAATTCTTAATAAATATTTTTCTTTTACTTTTTAACATTTAGTTCTATTCCTAGTAAAAAAACTTAAGTAATTCATTGAATACATTGCAATGTTCTTAAAATATTTTAAAATAAAATTTATATAAACATTGAAAAAAAAATGTAATAGATATTTACATCCCCCCCCCAAAAAAAAAAATTCGATTAACGTTTTGACAATAATTTTAAGAAACTTTCATAAAATCTGAAACGTTATTTAAGAAAGTTAATACTAACTATGTATTCAAATAATATTATACAAAAGCTATAAAGAATATAAATATAATTCAACACTCATTCACAATAATAATAATAAAAGACTCGTTTGTCAAAACATTGCGAATAACAAGAAATTTTGTTCTGGAAAATATTGTTCAAAGTGTGAGCAGAATTGATAGCTTAGTGGACTTAGTGACGAACTCGCGATAGGCGTTGTTTCAGTCAAAACCTTGACTCAGTCCTGAAACCACTAAAGACCCGTTTTATAGATGGGCTGATATATGTTATATCTGGTCGAGGTCTCAAGTCCACCAGTTCGCGTGGTGTGAAAGTTTAGAGAGGGAGATGCCAGCTCAGATGTCGTCCTCGTCACTAGACCGAGAGGCTCAGATATACGAAATCCGTCTCCACTAATCCCTCACAGTACTTCCAAGTGTGACATGAATAATCTCAATCCCTTATTATGATAACAACAAGTAATTGAGATCGTTATTTGAATTATTTATTATTTGAAAACTCATGTCTAAGAAAGCAAGACGACTGGAACATACATATTAGCACTCATCAAAAGATTTAGAAAATTCTTTTTTTTTTGCTTGAAAATATTCTTATTTCAAATTGGATTTTAATAATTTATTTTATTAAAGTATTTTTAAATTATTAAATAAAGATTATCATTATCGCTTATTGATTCTTTTCACTTAATCAATTAGACAACATTGTTAGTTTAATTCAGCTAAAGAATCCCCGAGCCTCTCTCATCAAGTGAGGCTCATCTCTGTAGACTATGCTGTGAATATAGTTAAAACCCATTATGAAATATTTTTTGACATGCATCAAATAATACTTTCATACATAATACATAAAATTTTTCAATATTCTTTCATAAAAAATGCTGAAGTAAAATTTTTGGCAAAATTAATTTCAGCGACAGCAATATAAAAATTTATCTACGGTGAAATTCTACTCTATATATGTGTTTTCAATAAAGATATAAAAAAAAATAAACTCATCTTTCGTTAATTATTTCCGATGAAAATTTAAAATAAAAGAATATTCGATTTTGTCTCTCTCTATTACATGATATGCCACTAGTGATTTAACATGAAATTTATATAAAAAAAATTATATCAAAAAGCGTGGTGTACTAATTGCACTCATTGCCATAAGAATTTGCGCACCAAGAAGTGGCTGCGTTACCCTAGTGGTCATAGTTTCAGACTGGCGGCTTTCGTTGAGTCGCGGGTTCGAGCCTTGGTCCTTAAAGACCCGCCATGTAACCGGGACTGATGTACGTTAAATCTATCGGGGCCCAAAGTCCTCTCATTGACGTAATGTGGAAGCTTGGAGAAGGGGTATCAGCTCAAGTGTCATCCTCGTCACTTAACGAGGCTCAAAATTACGAGGTCCTTCGACAACAGCCCTTCTAGTGAGACGTTAATAAAAACTAAACTAAAAGAAAATGCTCATCAAGAAAGTAAAACGAAATTTTACATACGGAAGTGCAACGTTGCTGTAAGTAAATGATTAAAAAATCAAAGCAAAATGATCATAAAAATTGAGGTTTTAGAACCCTTTTGGGTCAGCCCTAGCATGAATGCATGATGTGAAACGGTAGGGCACTGAGGCATTCGTCCCGTATAATGTCCAGAGAGATCGCATCGCCTCACTTGTTGTAAACGCGCCTTTAATTCGAACAAACTCGTAGGTTGTCCAACTTGCCGTCCTAAATTATCTCAGACATACTCGATCGGTGACAAATTTGGATATCGAGTATGCCAGGGAAGGGTGGAAACGTAGCGGAGGCAATCCTGTGAAACTCTTGCTGTGTACGGGAGATCATTGTCCGCTTGAAAAATGGTTCTTGGGAACCCTGCCATGAGTAGCAACACATGTGGCTGATGAATATCCCGAACGTACCTCTGGGCTGTCATGGTGCCGGAGACAAATATTAGAGGGTGACCTTGACCTTGCGATGGTACCCCCATAACGTCACACCAGTTGTAGGAGCGGTATGCCGCTGTACAGCGAAGGCAGAATTGAGACGTTCACCATGAGGCCTTCACACACTTACACGATTGTCACCACTGCCCAAATTGAATCTGGATTCGTCGCTAAAGACGACTTGATTCCATTCGGTTGCACTCCAATCTCTTCGAGAACGACACCGCTCCAAACGGAGTCGATGATGAGTGGTGTCAATGGTAGTACACGCAATTGGGCTCTGCAATAACAACTGTCCTTCAGCCAGACGCTTTGTGATGGTTTGGACTGACACAGAGGCCCGTAGTGAAGGTGCTGCCTGTGTATGGATGGTGGAAAATGAGACAGTTGGAGTTTTGCGTGAGTGTCGTATGATGTGGCGGTCTTCTCGTCTCTTGGTCTGTCGAAGGCGCCATGAGCCTGGTCACCGTGTAACAGACCTCTCTCTTGTACACTGGTCCCAACACCTCCACACAGTAAAGTCAGAACGGCCTAGATGGCTAGCTACTCGCCGAGCTGTTCTACCAGGATTTCACTATCCCTATGATTATTCCCCTCTTGAACTCTGACAGCTTCTCATATTATTATTCCCCTTTCGAGTTCTGACAGCGGTGTAATGGCATCCTTAGTTAAAAAGCATCCCTCTGCAACAGATTAAATACACGCAAACAAGATCTCCTTGCCTGTTTTATAATCCAAGGTGAACAAAGTTCAACGCCCTCTGGCAGCATTACGTACTGCGCAATCGGGCTACATTTTTAACCATTTACATGTCAGCCTAGCAGGTACCTTCATGTCTAGTTTTGTAACATTCCCACTCTTACTTCTTGGTGCGTAATTTTTTATAAAAAAGAGGGTACATATATTTTAAAATAAGAGTGAACTGAATCAAATAATATATTATAAGAAGTACAAAAAATGAATTATTTTAATTTATAAATTTTAAGTATAGAGAAGGCCTTGCCAACGCTTGGAGATGTGTCATATGAACAAAAAACTTTATGTATATTGTACATAAAAGTATCAAAGAACATTTCATTCCATAAGTCTTTCGTATCATATCCCATTACTATGAGAATATCTCAGTGCATTGACTCAACTATCGTCACAAGTTTTCTTCTACATTCTTGTTCAGAAAAAATTACAAAGTTGATCCTTTTTTTAAAAAAATGAACCGGTCGTCTCGCGTGAATGAGAGAACGCAAGGTTTACCTAACAAACAAACCTATTAAAGAGTGTGGGTGTGCATTACTGGACACGGAAAGAGAATGCAAAGCGGATCATGCGAAATAGCAGCAGCCAGTCTGCTTACAGAAAGCCTAATATATTTAACCCTGAAACGTGCGGTTACAGACAGACTGACTGCTCGGAGTCTTTTGGTCGCTTATAATTTAGCACCAGCATTGCTTTGCAACTGCAAGACAATTCTTAAAATTATATTTCGTTCAAATGTATTTAATTTTATAAAACATAATTCCTCTTATTTTATTTCAAAATGTTCTTGATTTCTATAACAGGACTGGGGAGGATTAGTCACTTCCCATGACTTGAGAGGGGAAATTAGAAGTAATTTTTAGCGTGAGAATTCGAATTGGTGTTATAAGAGCCTAAATCTTAAGAAAAAGATGATAAATCGAATTCATCATACCCGCACTTACACACACACACAACGCGCGCATGCACACGCCCATGTACACATACATACACACACATACACATTTATAATGAAGCCCGTCGGAATTAAATGCATTTTCAAAGAAAGCCCACAAAGTCGTGTGTGTGTGTGTGTGTGTGTGTAAGCTTGAGAAGGAAGGATACTATGCTAGAAAAGTGTTTGATGTATGTATATGAATTTGTAACTTTTGCAAAAGTTGATTACCCTTTCAGTTTTTAAGAAATTGAAGATTTATAATTTGTGGACACAGCCTTCGTAATTTAATTCATTCGTACAGAGTGATTTTTTATTGACGTCACACATGGAAGCAACACGAGGGCTCATGACGACTGACTTTGTGATTTTGAGCCTCGGTCAAGTGACGAGGATGACATCCGAGCTAGCACCTCCTTATCCACACCACACCAAACAGATAATTAGGACTTCGACAAATTTAATGTACATCAGCGTCGTTACACAGTGAGTCTTTAGTGACACCATGGCTCGAACTCACGACTTGGCAAAAACAACGGTGGCCACGAGTTCGCGACTATGACCTATAGGCTACAACGACCATTTATTCGCTGAGAAACCTCATTGATGCAAAATTATTCATGTAATTCTGAGTGATGACTTTTGGCATGAACTCTCTGACATTATGTGGTTTAATGTATAGGGTATTAGAACAATAAGATGCATGTTAACGAAGATTCATAACAAAGGGAAGAAAGATTCATAACGAGAATAAATAGGAGATATCTGTCTGGAAGACTTCCAAAGCGATACTAATTTATGTACTTTATAATACTTTAAGGAAATTATACAAAGTATTATACATAATTCTAGCAGAGAAAAATGTAATTGAATATTAGTTTAGAATAGATTAGTTAGATAATCAATATATCTGAGTTATTATTAAGATAGTTACTACTTAAGTAATCTTTTAGTAAAGAGAATATATATAAAGTATCAGAAGGCACACCGTGAACTTCAGAGTAGGAATGAGCAACTGGAAGCAATTTATTAGAGTATTGAGGAATGGTTTTGATTTGAGTTTTATATGTTTCCTAATGCGATAGGCTATTTGCAAAATTACAAGAACCTGTTAAGTCCTGTAAGATAGCTGAAATTCGGAATAATATGAACAGGTGTTCTGTTAACATAAAAAAAATTAACAAAACAGGGAGAGAGATAAGAATCTATGTATTTCATCATGGTAGAGTATTAGACTCGTAATCGACGGATCTTTGGTTCGAACCAAGTATTTTCAAATATCGTAATGTAACGTAGCGTTTGGACCCAATTGTTTTCAGTGGTACACTTTAAATCAATCGGAGATTTAAAAAAAAAATTAATGTAAGTGTAAGTACTAATGTGGCTGTGCCGAAAACATGGGGTGTCAACTCAGATAATACTTTGTCTTTAAATCTGGCTCAAAATTATGAGGTGAAGTGGCTTTATGTTTAATACCTTTGATTGTATCTTGTACCTTTGGTTGTTAATATTAACGCCACACTTACAAGCAACACGAGAGCTTCTGGCGATAGTCTTCCAAATTTTAAGCCTTGGTTGTATTAAGAAGATGACACCTGAGATACCACCCCATCTTGAAACTTCCACACCACGCCGATGGAAGGACTCGAGCCACGGATCATCATCCCCTAACACGAAGGGTCTTTAGTATTACCAGGACTTGAACCCATGTCTCGATTGAAAAATTTCTGGCCATGGGTACGCGACTATAACCACTCAGTTTTCGCTGCCATTAGAGGATCATTGAACCAAGCATCAATTAACAGCTAGAAGCATTGGATAAAAATCAACAAAACAGAGAAATTATGTCTTAGATTTAAAGAATAGTTAGATATTTAATTTAGTGGTAGTTAGTGATTAGTTTTTTCCCATTGTGATTATGATGTTATTGCTTATTTACGTCATACTGAGAAGCAACACGAGGGCTATTGACGACAGATCTTGTAATTTTGAAACACCATTAAGAGATCAGGATGAGACCTGAGCTGGCACCTCGCTCTCCAAACTTCGACAACACACCATTGGAAGTACTTGGTGCCCAGACGTTATTTAGCGTGCATCAGCTAGCTAATGGAGAGCCCACGTGACATGAGGGCTCGAACCCCTGGCAGAATGAAAACAACGAAGGCTGCGAATCCACGACCATAGTCTAACTAAAGCAATACAAGAATTATTGCCATTGGAGCTTGAAATCTTAAGCCACAATAGTGACAAAGGTGATGCTTTGAGCAAAATTATTGCTCTCTTTTAATTTTTATACAATATTGCTAAAATCTTTCGGTGCATAGTACCATTTATAACACTTTTGCGTCGCTATACTTTAGTTGAACTCACTTAACTCTTGACTTAAAGCTTTACTTGAACTCGATTGATTTTATAGCACATAAAATAAACTTGCAGCGGTATATCACTGATCGCGCCCGACAGTTAGAAGTAATAGTAGTCATGTTCTAACGGTGGTATTAAATTGCATTGGTCTTCATTTAGTGAAGCTGAAAGTTAGGGACCACCTCAAATTTGGTTCTGTCAACTTGACCGAAGTTTATGATAATTAGAATTACATCCCCAGTAATAGCTGTGGAGCAAACTTTCAGAGCGCTCATGCGCAATGTGTGAGAAAACAATTTTTAGAATCTCAGTTACCATTTCCATCGCTTAGCGTAACTTATAATTGCTAAAATTATCACCAATAGCCTAAAATATAAACGTCATTTGAGCCTAACATTTATTAAGAAAGACCAATAATTTTAGACTTTCTCAGAAAATTTTTAAATTTGATAACTTAATATATTTAATAATATCATATGAACAAGTTTTCTTTGTACATATTTCATATTTAAGGAAAGATGAAAATAAGTAATACATATATTTTAGATAAAGTCAGTATGTCAATTAGGGGGAAAGAGGCTAAATTACAAAATAATTTCAAAATTATAGATTACACTGTTTAGGTAAAAGCCGTCGTATAAATTAAATTTGGCTGTTGTACATTAAATTTGTCAGAGCTCAAATGCCTCATGCTAATTGAAGCACAGAGATGAAGAGTTAAGTGCTATCTCTGATGCAAACCTCGTCATTTGATCTCGATTCTCAATTACGAGATATACTGGCTTAGTTATCCGGACACATGAGCAAAAATAGGTAGTTGAATCGACAAACAGTACTCGGGTAGACTTAAAGATCGCGGCCATAGCGGTTCATTGGATAGGAATCGAGTTCGCCTCTTCGGTCCAACTGTACATTCAGATTTGAATACCTCTAAAGACCCATTGTATAGAGGGACTAATGAACATTAAATCTGCCTATATTCAGTGACCGCGGTAGCCAAGTGGTCATGGTTTCGTGGCCGGCGGTTTTCGTTCAGTCGCGGGTTCGATCCTTGGCTGCTGAAGACCCGCCGTGTAGCCGGGACTGATGACGTTAAATCTGTCGGGGCCCAAAGTCTTCCGTTGGTGTGGTGTGGAAGTTAGGAGAGGAGGGTGCCAGATCAAGTGTCGTCCACGTCACTTGACCGTGGTTCAAAATTACGAGGTCCGTCACCAATAGTCCTTATGTTGCTTCTAGTGCGACGTTAATAAAAACTAAACTAAAACTAAACCTCCTTTGTTCAAAGGCCTTAAGTTTGTATGGCGTGTATGTGGAGTGCTAGCTGAGATGTCGATCTCGTTGTCTGACCGTGGTACAAAATTACGAGACGTAT
The DNA here is from genome assembly GCA_019974015.1 of Nephila pilipes. NCBI lineage: Eukaryota > Metazoa > Arthropoda > Arachnida > Araneae > Nephilidae > Nephila > Nephila pilipes. The sequence goes on along the minus strand of BMAW01040680.1, from coordinate 350,923 downwards.
TGGTTGTGATTAGCGAACCTCGTGTCAGGCATTAATAAACAGTCTTAAGTCTTGAAAGCAACAACAAAAGAAGAAAATGGTTGAGTGGGCAATATTCTTTGCTGTTCTCTATTCAACATCAAACAATCAATACAGTTTCATAAGCAGAATGGTCATAGACTCATGTCCCTTGATGTTTCAGTCTTGCTAGTTTAAGTCTCGATTCTACTATAAGCCGTTCTTTAAGAGGAGCTGATACACATTAAGTCTGCAGGGTTTACTCTACACATCCTTGCTGGCTCAAAACAGCTGGAGTGGATGTGTTGAGTGAAATACAAGCTAAGCTGTCCACCAGAAAATATAACTGACATATCACTAAGAAAAAAAATAAGAATACACAGACACCCAAAAGAATTCCTGAATCCATTACAATATTTTTAGAACTTAAAATAACATTTGTCTTTTCTATAATAAAAATATCAATGATTTGTGGAATTCCGTTTTATGTTATATTCCTTTTACAAATAATTTTTATTCAATTCTTAGCACCTTGCTTTAATTTAAAGAACATGAATGCTTGAATATTTTTACTGATTTAAGGTTTTTATAATTTCTTCAAGAGGTTTACAACATAATCAAAAGCATTATTCTAAATAAGCTAATTAAACACTTGTTTATATTGCAGTTTGTATCCAGTACATTCATTAAGAAATTGGAAAAAAAACTTCTTTCTTATTTTCTGTTCTTTGTGCTTTTCCCTTTTATTATATATCTGACCCGTGTGGTGACCGGGTACGGCAGAATAGTCTCACTGCAGCTCATGCAAGTCGTAAGAGGCGACTAAAATGGGTACCCAGCTTCTGGGGATATAGCTGGGCACTCTACCCATGGGTTTTACATCAGAGAACCTGAGTGACTTGTCTTCTTTAGGTTAGTACGGGTATTATGATCCCGAGGCACCGTGGTAATCTTTTTCTTTCCCAAGAGATTTACTGTCTTTGGTAAACATGGGTGATGCACTCCCGGGATACCCTAGCGATCCTTCTCTATTTTCGACCCTCCTTCTTGTCAACCAATTTCTGTCTTTTTTTTTCAATTTCTTCTCGTCTAGACTACACTTAAATCTTGTTTGGCATAGCATAGCCACATCTGACTCTTGCGCCAATAACCTTTACGTTGATTCACTCACAATTATATACAGTGGCACAAACAATTGAGGATACACCTTACTTTTACTTGATAAATCCAACTTTCAATCAAAATAACACCTTAACCAGAAGTGCAAACGAATTTTTATTCTTAGACATAACAAAAGGTTTAATTAACAGTAAAAATAAAGAAAAATCAACGACAAAATTCTAAAATAAAACTTTTTAGAGGCATTTCAAATAAACATAAGCAGATTTTTACCTCAAAAAATTGAGGATACACAAATGAAATTTTTGTTTAACTACCACTTGAATTCTTTTTGCTTGCTACTAATAATCTAAGTTTGGGAAATTTTTTCCTAAACTTTTTCAACTGTTATTTCTGTCTTTTGAAGTTGGTTATGAGAATATAAAGCTGTAATTTTAAATGGAAAATGGCTCCTTGGAAAGAGACTAGTATTGATGTAAGAAAATTTATATTAAGGTTATTTAAGAAGGGGAAATCTTATCGTGAAATAGCTGAAATTGTCGGTAGAAGTCACTCATGTGTCCAGAAAATCATTGGGAAATTTAAACGCGATGGATTAATTCAAAATAAGAGTGGAAGAGGAAGGAAAAGTATTCTGAGTGATGTAGCTAAAAGGAAAATTTTAAAAGATGTCAAGATTAATCCTAAACTGAGTGCAGTCAAACTAGCTGCAGAAACTTCTCGAATAATCTGCAGAAGTGTAAGTGCTGAAACTGTGAGAAATATGATTAGACGTGCTGGATATAGCAGTCGAGTAGCTAGAAAGAACCCTTTCATAAACTTACAAAATCAGAAAAAGCGTTTGGAGTTTGCAAAAACTCATCAGTTGAAGACAGAAAACTTTTGGAAGAAAGTTATATTTAGTGATGAAAGTAAATTCAACATTTCTGGAAGCGATGGTCGTCACACCGTTTGGAGAAAGCCGAACACCGCTTTGGATCCAAAAAATTTACGTCCTACAGTTAAACATGGTGGTGGCTCCGTCATGGTTTGGGGTTGTATGGCTGCAAATGGGGTAGGAAATTTAGTTTTTATAGATGGTATAATGGATCATAAGCTTTATATAGACATACTCCGCAACAATCTTAAAGAAAGTGCACAAAAATTGGGTTTAGATGGAAATTTTATATTTCAGCACGACAACGACCCCAAACACACGGCACGTAATGTCAAAATGTGGTGTCTTTTTCATTGTAAACAGCAATTGCACACACCGCCACAGTCCCCTGACATCAATGTCATAGAAAATTTGTGGGCCACACTAGAAACAGCGGTCCAAAAACACCAGATTAGAAACAAAGCCCATTTAAAGCAAGTGTTACAAGAAGAATGGGATAAAATATCTCCAGATACCACTAAAAAATTGGTCGAATCGGTACCAAGACGTTTGGAGGACATTATAAAAGCCAAAGGACATGCAACAAAATACTGATACTGTCTATGCACGTAATATATCGAAAAAATTTCATTGGTGTATCCTTAATTTTTGAGGCAAAGATCTGCCTATGTTTACTTCAAATATTTGTGAAACTTTTAATTTTAGTTATTTTTTTGTTGATTTTCGTTATTTTTACTGTAAATTAACCCTTTTATTACGTGTAAAAGTAAAAATATGTCTTCTATTCTAGTTAATGTGTTATTTTCATTAAAAGTTGGATTTATCAAGTGAAAGTAAGGTGTATCCTCAATTGTTTGAGCCACTGTATCTGATTCGTCATGCTTAAACGAATTTTATTTGAATTGTACAGACGAAGCGGAATCAAATATAACCGAGAAATGTTTTTTTAAGCAACAGACGATTTTCATGTGTTTTTCAATAGCAACCATAATAAGTGTTTTTGAAATTTAAATGATCATTTAGTATTATTTTATTTTTCAACTGTGCTCGTTTAGTCCCTAGCCCCCTAAAACCAAACGATTCAGTAGACATGGTGCACAAAAAGAGCTGCTGTCACTTGCGATTCACAGGGTATTGTTTACTTCAATTTTTTTCATGACCGATGCACAATGAATAAAATATACTATAGAGAATGTTTGAAAAAGGGTGAAGCAACTATCAGTCCAAAAGACATCCTTTACTATATGCAGTGTGCAGGACCCCACACATCTGGTGCATCACAAAGAAAATTAAAACTCCGTAAAGGAATCCGTATACTCCGGATTTAGCAAATTCTGATTCTATATTGTTTTGACCCTCTAAGAAGGATCAGAAGAAAAATGTCTTGCAGTGAAGGTAGAAGAATTTTTGGCGATTGTTTCTGTACATGCCGCACTCTTTGTATCATACATTAATAAAAGAATTCCGAATACATTGGAAAAATGTGTGTAGATCTTAAAAAAGAGTATATAGAAAAATAACTAAAATAGAAAAAAAAAACTCTGAAAGCGTTGTTTATATTTGATTTGCCCATTACACAACGATTTCTTAGTGGAATCGGGTCTCGAACCAATGACTAAAATGAAAACAACACTAACCGCGATTATGACCACTAGGTTACCACGACTACTCCTTAAACATCAAAGAATCTCGAATAAATCTATCGAACTATGAACTTCGATCTAAACACAGAATGTGCTATAACAGTACGAATCAGGATTTCTAAGGAAGTTGGAGGGTAAAATAAATGATCAATTGAACTTTAATGTTTTTAAGAGCAAATATATGATGTTTAATAGATATATAAGATTAAATTCATTTGTAAAATTTTTTTAATTATTTTTTCATATTAGTAAGTGCATCTCAAAAATATAATGATTTTAAAAAATAAGTATCATTTCATATAGGCTTTGGAGTCTATGTGTTATAAATGAATATTTGGCGGGGTTTTTTTAATGTAAGAAAATACTTTCATTTTAATAATTTAACATGATCATATCTTTGTTCAAATTGAGATAATGTTTTTGTTTCACTTTAAAATAAATTAAATTAAAAATAATTACTTTTCTGGTTTTAAAGTACAAGAAAGAGGAAACAGAAATTTATTTAAAATGTTTAATGATTTTCAAATCTTCAGTTCCGAAAACTGGCTTTATTTTTCATTCTTAGCTACTTTTTATTAAAAAAAAAAAAACTCCTCCGTTTGTAGATTTATAATTTTACTTTCGTGAATTGGGATTTTGACGCAATTTTAATTCTCAAGGAAGCTGCGGCGTCTTCACATAGGCACCGTGGAATCTCATATTTTTATCTCTTAGTTACAATTAATCGTTCTTTTACAAAGGTTTAGGCGTCCCGTTAAAAGCCTTATTCAGAAAAATCCTCACGATTTGAAAAAAATCGAATCTACTGAAATAAGGGTTTTCAGGATTCTAAAATTTCAAAGTGTTCGATTTTTTATATATTTTTAGAATCCAATCTTTTTGGTGACAAAATTTCAACGGTGTTACTAAAACTTCCAGAGTTATCGAGAAAATACTAAATCTTGTTTAACTAGTTTTTTTTGTGGATGTTGTTATTTTTCAGCGTCATTTTCCTCAAAGCAAAAAGTTTTAGCTTGCGTGCAATATTGCTCAGAAACAATTATTCATATTAGTTTGATATCTCATATACGTGTTCGAAATAAGGTTCTTTATGATTTAAACATCACAATTTTCGGACAAATTGATAAAAGAATATATATATATATATATATATGAGTTTTAATTTGATTTTTACTTAAAATTTCCTTAATAGTTATCTTATAAAAAAAATTTCTACTAAATTTTGTGAAAAGTACATCTATCTTTAAAACTAAATATTTTTCTTTTAGATAACATTGATGTAAATTTTTCAGAATTTTGTAATTCAGAATCGTGCACAGTAAAATATACCAATTTATATTTCTTTACAAACTTTAAAAGAATTTTAAAAATTTTATCAAAAAATTTGAAATAATGTAAATATATATGAATATTACGTGCTAAAAGTGTCAAATTTATCTCTTCTTTATGTTGATTAGTTATATCGATTTTAAAAATGATGTTTTTCTACATTCACAGATAATTACTAAGATTTCTGAGGTCCCTAAATCAAAAAGGAAAACAAAGTACTCGAAAAAAAAAGCAAATTTTAATTCACTTTTAAATTTTTATATTAATTTGCATATTACTTTATACTTTTGTATTCATGTTAATGTTTTACTTAACTCATAAACATGCATACAGAAATATAAAGTTCATTTTTGTATCGAAGGTTCTGGTTATTTTTTATCTTAATACAAGAATTAGTTGAGCTTTTTGATAAGCAAGAAAATCTGATTGATTAATCTACTTTTTTATGCTTTCTCAAAACGAATAACGCAGCTAGCACTTCAGCTTAACTTAATTTACAAAGTAATAACTTGAGTGTGTTTGGCATATTATGCACGTATACTACACATTTATAAGTACTGAGTATCATTCATAATAATACACATTAACTCAAAAATTATAACACATAAATACTTCTTTCATTTTTCTTCTCTGATTAGTCTTCCTGGTACGTGTTTACATAATAATTTATAATAAAACTGATACGAAACAGGTTGAAAGGATAGAAAATACAAAGTGAAATTTGTGACATTGGCTATTCGCGGTTTTTTCTTCACTAACCTCGCAAACTTTAATAATTTGAATTGCATAAATCTCCAACCCCTTGCCAAACAAATGAAACGTGATTAGGTGAATTAGATAAAAACAAAGAAGAAATTGGATTAGGAATAGGATATGTAAGCTAAATAGGATTGAAAGAAAGAAGGGTGACAGATTATTACGACAAGCTGATACATGTTTGTAAATTAGAGTGAATTATTGTAATTAATCTCTTTTTAGTAAAAATGGTTAGAAGTGACTCCTGATTAGAATAATAGGAGTCGCATCTACTATAATCAAGAAATGTCTCAAATTGTACGAGTTAGTTGGTAAGCTAAGACTTTATTGGTTAATTTGAATTTCAATTATGTGAATAAAGAAAGATTCGAGAGAGAGAAACATCGCATATTCTGTACAGATAGTTCATAGTGTTGTCCTTTTTCTGACGTCTCTTTTATTGTAAACTTATTGCCTATTTAATTAACTTTAAGTGGAATTTAATATTGAGAGGCAGACGCTATATAAATTTAGCGAAACACAATGACTGTATTGCATTGTATCAGAAAAATCGAGGAAGCGCTTAACTTTCTTCTTACTGTATAGGAATATTATAATCAAGGATTGTTTTAAAAATATTTTTAACAAACAGATTCAATCAACGAATGTATTTTAGCTTAAAATAATATAGCGATGGACTTCTAAAATTATGTCTTGAATAATTTTTAAATTAAGTCCAATTCCTACAAATTTTAAAAACTACCATAAATTTTTTATTGGAGAAAAACTTTTTCCGATAGAGACCTGTATATGCATCTGCGAATTCTTTAACGCAGCTCACTCAAATCCAAAACCTATATCACACAATATCCAAAAAAGAAAAAAGAAATCGTGCCATAAAAAATGCCACAGCTTTCTGAATTTCGAATGCGCCTTTTTATTTTTAAAATTCACTTGACAGGACCAAGAAAATGGCGATGCGCAGGGCAAACAAAAGAGACATTATAGAATCAAAACTCGAACGCCTAATGTCAGTAAGCTCTATTATGTCATAAATTCTTGGTGGCCGTTATTTCTAATGTTCCAGGATAAAAGCCCTAAAAATGGCGACATTTGAAAGAGACACACGTGACACAGACTTTAAACAGGCTTCTTTGTCCCGGACGCGCATGCGCATCGCTGAGTTACGGGAGAAGACTGAAATTTATGGACGATGTGTATTGTAAATACTAAGTGACGTATGTGAAGCTTGAAGAAGGCCCTTTTTTATAGTTGCCTATTTTTTTCCCAGAAAAAAAAAGGAATAAAATAAAAAGGAGAGGCTCTCTCGCGTTCGAACAGGAACAGATGCTAGATAAAATAAAGACGAGTTCCAAATCTGTTTTGAATCAATTACACGTAAAATTTCCGGTTCTTTAACGGTATGAAATATGCCCAATCTTTTTCGCATTTTTATTTGCAGCAACATTTGGAATACTGGAATACTCATTTTACTGTAAGAACTGTTCCCCTGCAGCTAAATGGTGTGTTTTATATTTGATAAGGCTGTTTTTTGCATTGTTTTTCCAAGAGCGTGCTTTCGGTTTTGAATGTATAATTAATAGGGAGAATGGACATGAGCATTTTTGTACTTTAAGATAAGATGACTTTCTGCATAAAAAATATCCGTAAAATGTTCCCACCTTTTCGCTTTTATGTTATTTAAATGAATACAGCAATACGCAATTTTTTCCCCACTGAATTCAAGGACATTTAAATGGCTTTATTAATTTAACTATAATCTTGACATTTGAAATAATTCTGAGAGAGTCTATAATAAATAATTATAAATATAGCAAAAGGTCAATATGAGATTATTGTGTTATTAATGCTTAAATATATTAAAATCAAAAATTAAAAAATGATGTTACTCAAATACAAACGCCATTGAGAAAATTGAAGCACGAAAATAGTTGTTGCCTGAAGAAGGTTGAATATTATTTTTGTAAAAGATTAAATGATTTTTTTTGGTTTGGGATTAAAATACAAATCTAAAAAAGAGAAAAAAAATATATCAAATATTACCAATAAATAAATAAAAATTCATATTACGAACAAGTAAGTTAATAAAAATATGTACAATAAGTGCTTTAATGGTTCGTTACAAAAGAATTGTAAGAAATGTTTGCCAAATTATTATTACTCTAATATTACAACTTCATGAAATTTTGATTTATAAATATAATAGAATTTCCAACGATAAGAGCAACTAATAAATAAAAAAAACTTCAAAATTTTGGCGATTCAGTTCAATATTAAAATCTCTTAGCTCCAAAACTTGCGAAAAAGACAGCAAATTCGGGAGGAATAATTAGCAGATATAGAGGTAAAATAAGTGACATAATCTATTTAAAATTTTGATTAATATAATTTTAATTTTAGTCATTTCTTGAATTTCTGATTACATGTAAATTAATTATAGTAAGGAAATCGTCGATAAGTAAAAAAATTCTTAAATTTTTAATTGACTTTTGCAAAATCCTATAAAAAGGTTCAAAAACAAGTTGTTTTTTTTATCAAAATAGTATATTTTAGAAAATTAAGTTTATTACTTATGACACACGAATCATTACAAAAACACACGCAAAAACTTTTCACTTTATGTATTAGATTTTTGAAGACAAATACGAATGTATATTTACTTGATGTTTGTACTCATTTGATTTCACTTATCACCCGGTAAGTGTTGAATTAAGAATTTTCATTGATGAAAAATATTCTATACTATATTCTGCTATAAAATGAAATAGTTTAAAATCGATGACGTAATGGGAAAAAATAACATATTGAATAATTGTTACTTCGTATAAACTACAGTATTTTATTGAAATTTTTAGCTTGATTGTTCTCCATATCTTTTATTTTAAAAAATCAGAGATATTTTGTTGTGTATATGTTTAATGTATATATATATATATATATATATATATATATACATACATTAAACAGGGAAACAAAACTTTTTAATGGATAGAAGTGCATTACGCTAAAATCTGAGCTGTTTACATTGTACCTCCTCTCCGGAAGGCCAGTGCCCATCTGTCCTTGCAGACAGAAATCCCTCCTGGCGCGGGAGGACTGCAGCAGCACTCTGTAACTCATTGCCAAAAATAACCACATATATTATATATTCATGCTTTTTTTTTAAAAATAAAATAGCAATTATTTACGTGTTTTAGCTCCCTACTTCATTTTCAGTAATAAAATGTCACAACTTTGAGAAATTAATACGTATTATAATCATGTTCAATTCCCTCGTTTAAAATGAAATTTTTTATTGCACGCATGTATTTAAAAATTAAACGAGGTGTTCGATAAAATTGGTTTTGAGTAATTATTAAATGCATGTACTTAAGAAGATAATTTTCTTTTCAGATATTTACGCGTGCAGATTTACTTGTACCGTTGCACCTAGTTAAGTTTGACGTCTTTAAATCGGATCTTTGATCGGACCCGAATTGATTTGAACGAAGAATATTTTTTTTAAAATTTGAAATGCGTTGTAAAAATTTTCTTAATAACATTGATTTGCTTCATCCTAATATTTTGAAAAAATATTTCCCTTGCCGAAATCTTTTAACAACTATGAACGTATGAAAGGAAAGCGAGAGGTAAGAGGGCTTAAAATTATTCTCTCCATGCAAAGTCAACAAAATCACAACTGCAACTCTTATTACCAGTGGAAAATGGCGTACGAGGATACACTGTCTAAATGGAAAATTCAATGAAATAACCTAAATCTCACTCCTAATATGGACCGCGGTAACCTAGAGGTCAAGGTCGGGGACTAGCGGCCGGCGTTTTTCTTTCAGTCGCGGGTTCGATCCTTGGCCGCCAAAGATCCGCCGTGTAGACGGGGCTGATGCACGTTAAATCTGTTCGGGGCCCAAAGTCCTCCCGTTGGCGTGGTGTGGATGTTAGGAGAGGGGGGGTGCCAGTTCAGGTGTCGTCCTTGTCACTTGACCGTGGTTCAAAATTACGAGGTCCGTCGCCAATAGCCCTTATGTTGCTTCTAGTGCGACGTTAATAAAAACTAAACTCTCTCCTATTATTCACAAAATAGACGTATTTACTGAAGATAAAGGCGTCTACTTTGTTTATAATAGAAGTACTAATTATATTTATTGATGATTTATATTTGACTTGTTTTATGATAAATGATTTTCTCTAATTGCCTTTTATCCCAATTCATTTTTTCCTATTCTCCAGTTAAACCGAATTTTCGATGTTTCTATCCGGATTCTGATCTCAATTAATCCGACTAAACTAGGCTATACTGTGTATCTTTAAAAGCAGACTTATTTTTAAAATGTGATGAATAGATATATCTTTTGCCTACCTTGAAAGACTGAAAAGTGCAGTTTTATTTGAGAATTAATTATACATTAAGTTATATATTCAAATAAAAACTGCAATGTTTAATACTCTACATTATTTTATATAATACTGCAGAGTATTAAATATGGAACAGATGTCGCATTTACATTGATTTAATTCATCGGAAATGAAATTTCACGTGCATTTTAGTGTTGTTATCCTTTAAATATTTTTCATTCAAACTGCATATTAACCAAAATAGACGAATCTTAGTGTTGAATTATATTTTATAATAAAGACACACACACACACACACACACACATATATATATATATATATATATATATATATATATATAAACTCTTAATAATGACGATGCGATAAATGTTGAGAAAAATTTACCTTTCAAACTAAACATTATAGTTGAGGACCACTTGTAATAGTATAATTTTAGAAAATACGAATAAGAAATTGCAGCTTTAAATATAAGAGGAAAATTATCATTTCTTTCTCTCTTTATGTTTTCAACTTAGTCATATATCAATGCTTTTAAGTGGAATTCTACCTTTTTAAGAGGAGGGATGGATAGATTCTTAAATTGTAGATAAAATTAAGGATTATAAGAAACTTAATAATTGATGAGGAATCCGGACTCCATGTACTCCTCCTCCCAAGGGTACATTTCTGGCACATATGTTTTTGTAGCATATGTAATTGCATGTATCTTTGAAAGAAGATACTTTGATTACATAAATTATGAAGATAATATTCCCTGGGCACAGATTTTAAAAATATATGATTGTATACTGCATATATCTACTACGTATGAACATTAAAGAAACAACTTTAGACTTTAGATTTTTGACTTTACACATTAGAATTTTTGTTTGTTTGTTTGATTCTCAAAATTGTTATGATAATATTCACTTAAAATGGATTTTAAGAAAAACATGATTGTGTACTGCACGTATCTACTACGCACGAACATTTACAGAAATAACTTTAGAGTTTTTCTCTTTTATACTCTCTAGACTTTAAATCTTTTAGATTTTAGACTTAAGACTTTCCTTAGAGTTTATTCTCGAAATTTTATAAATATTATTCGCTTAAAATAGATTTTAAAAACACATGGTTTTGTATAGCACATATCTACTACGAAAGAGCATTTAAAGAATTTGAGACTTTAAGAAATGTAATAGTTATAGTTATCGTTTTATAATTATAATTACACTGTAACTTTATAAGTTGAAACTAATCGGATTCAGAGTAGAATAATTAATGTTCAGACTAAATAAATGGGTCATTTTATTACATGAAATTTTTGAAAATCAAACCTCTCATGTTATTACATGTGATACGTAATACTTTGAACGTTTACATTCATAGTTTATAGAGCTATTAAATGAATTATTGTACCAGAAAACTTTAATGAAGAATTTTTTTTAATTTTTATTTCATAAATGCTCAAAAATTTCAAGAACTTTATATTAAAGAAATTCTTTTATTCATAGCTCTAAGTAAAAAAATTTTAACTTCCTAACTGGGCATAAAAATTTATTTGACCCAGAATGTTTAATTTAATTGTAAGGTACAGCTGATTCATTTCAATTTAATTCATTATTAATAGTGAATGTAGCTTATATACACGTATAATACAGAGAAAATTCTCTGCATATTTCTCTTACGTTAGATCGGAATTTCAATTTTATTCGTATTTAATATTTGGTGTAGTTTCCGTCAGAAATCACCAGCTAATGAAACTCACGCGCATCAAAGTAAATTACAAAAACAAAACAAAAATAGGAAATATTAACTTATTTACAATGGATTATAAATTTTTTAAGTTTTTTGAATGAACGTAAAATTTCCATTAAATAAATCCATTTAAATTTTAAATTTTTGTGTTCAAACGTTCTCGTGTGAAAAAAATAAAAATAAAAGTGAACTGGAATCATAATCATAATCAATCCGAAGTCAACTTCAGTTAATTTGGGAAAATATCAAATTTTTAAAATCAGTAATATATATCGAAGAATCATATGTTGAATATAGTTCATATTTCATATAACTATAAAACAATACTTATTTTTTCTTAAACATTTCTCTACAAGAATTAAAACTTAACATTCTTTAAACATTTCTCTCGTTTATAACCTTTCTACGTTAAACTGTTTTTGAATGAACTCGTTTAGTGACTAATATGAAGCAATATTTTCAGCTGTCATAGGGTACTTCTTAAAATTCGCTGACAAATCCATAAATCCTAACTTTATCATTTTATCCCAAAAGCAGAATAACAAGCTGGCATCCCAATTAAATCTTTAAAAAATAACGAAACAGCTGTTGAAAATCATGGAATTTAAATTCATTCACCGACTCAAGTGCGATAGTTTATGACCCAAATTTCTGATTTCACGCAAAACTTAAAAGATAAGCAACGTGAAGAGTTCCAAAAGTTTAATCTTTAACGGCGTCAAGTAATCTGATCATCTCGATCTTTTACCAAAACATATATAAGCACTAAAATGACAACTTTTTTCCCTGGACTATGGCCTAGACTGTTCGAAATCTATTTAGATAGAATCATCCTGAATTTATTTTCCTCATCCGAGATTTAGAATATACTTTGGCTGGACGAGACGTCCTGGCAACTCTAAGCAGATGTCAGACGGATTGTCCAAGAGGCAATAAACATGTCTTTCCTGACGTTGCTTGGGCAGCCAGTAATTAAATCCAGAGACATATTTCTATTCGTTGTCGACGTAATTTTTTCAACATTTCATCATTCCGGAATTCGTAGGGAGGACATACAATTAGGAGTGATAATAGCCAGACGTCATATGCGATGTTGCTGCATAGCAAAAGATTCTGCTTAATACAATCGTATTTCGTTAGCAATGAAAGGAAAGGCTTCAGTTACAAAGGAAAATTTTCTGTTCTCACAAACCCAAACTCGACGTGCGACTTACGGTTTTAAAAAAATCTAGTACGTATACTAATTAAATTCAAATAGGTAACAACCGGTCAAATAACCTGTTGTAAATATTTTATTAGAATTTTCGAACACAAGTATATGTGCCATTCTGACTTAATTTCATAAATTTTTCTATTAAATTTTGTGATCACTTTTTCATACCTTAATTACATTAGTTTGTTTCTTTTGACAACTCACTTGATGACTGAAAATCTGAATATGTATATATTAATATCAATATATTTAATAATAAATGTTTATCTTTAAGTTTCTATTATTGTCTTAGTAAAGACATTGTCGAGAGAAAAATTTAGATTATAAAGTGTTGGGAAATATATTTTTATGATTAACCCTATATTTATAATAAATTTTAATAACTTTTAAATATTAAAAACCATAAGTATTTTTTAATTAAATTTTTTTATTTAATGTTTAAAAATTGAGATTTTCGAAAAAGACTTGTTTAAATATTTCAATATCTTCAACTAATCCTTATAAGAATGTGTGATTGAAAATGTATTAGTATATTAATGATATTTAACTTAAGAACAAATCCTGAGATACGTGGTAATGAATCTATAATATAAATTTCAGTAAAATTGAACATTGCAATTCAATGAAAAAAGCTTTTTTTTATTCTTATTCTGCCTGTGATTGTGATTGCTTATTAACGTCGAGAAGCAACACGAAGACTAATAGAAACATACCTCGTCAAATGACTAGGACGACATCTGAGTTGACAACTCCCTCTCCAAACTTTCACACCACGCCAACGGGGGGACTTGGGACATCTATCATATTTAACTTGCATTATCCCCTCTACGTATTGGGTCTTTAGGTGCATCTGGACTCAAACCTATGACTCGACAGAAATAACACCGACCGTGAGTTCGCGACCTTGATCACTAGACTACCGTGGCCACTTTTCTACCTGACAAAAGCTTCAAGTTAAGTTAAAGAATAATTTAAAACATGGATTAACACAAAATAATTAATAATTAATTTTATATACGTGTATGAGAATAATAAACATTTATTTCGCTATAGTGTGTTCAGGCTAATGAATCAATTAATTCCAGGAACAGCGGTAAAAAAGATCTTTCAGACATTAAGACTTCAGATTGTTCTCCATAGTCAATCCTTTAAACAATCCCCAGCGCATCCAACGTCTGGAGTCTGAACTGTTGCAACGCAATAGACGTTTCAAAACACGTTATAGAAAAACTGATGCCCCTTCTATTATTATCATCGGGTTTCAATAGGTACTGGCAAACTTGAGCAAGTCATTATTTTCTAACAGCTCGCCATTTCCTTGTTTGATCCAGTCATCCGATTTCTGATTATGGAGATTCTTAGGATCAGGGCTATGGAGAAAAACGCAACCTTGAAGCACTCTGAAAGACTGCCTTTTCGGTATTGTTCGTGGAATAAACGAGGCACTTCGATGTGGAACACATGAATGGAAAAAGTTGTAAAATATATGTAAACACTGTAACGCCTGTAGAAGCCATTTTCCTAAGCTCCACCTAATTGGTGAAACACATACACACTACTGTAGTTTTTCTTTTCTTTATAGTTAATTTTTGACCGATAATCTGGAGTGAGTGTTGTCCAAATTCCATACGTTTATGAACCATACAACTTCATTGTTACAACCTGAGTTTCAAAATTTAATTTCGACAACATGAAGTTAACAAAGGAACTATTTGAGAATTTAGCTGTGATGTAATCATACCAGACGCTGTAACTCTTAAAACTGTAATTAAAGTAGACTGTGAATTATTCATTTTTTTAAATAACTTGTACTAACAATAAGATTATATTTATAGCAAGTGTACAGAATAGATGAAATATTTAAAAATTATGACCAATTGATGATATATTTATTGTCTTTTTTAACAATTTTTACTTTCAGCAATTAGTATTTTTGACAAATTGACACTTTTTATATTTTATATTCGACGACTTTACAATCAATCGAAATCAGCAAAATTGAACAAAAACAATGGTAGACAGAAGTTGGTTTAACCTTTTAATCTCATACAGAAAAAAAACTGTGCATAGATTCAATAAAATGTTTATTAAGGCATTCAATTAACGCAGAATGGATGCTAATAGATGGAAGAAAATTCTTACATCCAGGATTGGATATGTATTTATTTTGAAAAGTTTAACTCTAAAGGATTAATTTTAATTTAACTCTCATGATCTCATATGTATATATATATATTAGTGTGTGTTGTGATGTGTGTATGTATGTATAGATATATATATGTGTATTATATATATATATATTATATATTATATATATATATCTGTGTGTGTAAGTTAAATAAAATTATGTGGTGAAGATTATCTATATACACGTATATAGAATAATTATTATTATTTTGGTATTTTACTAAGCACACCACACACACACACTACACATACATATATATATATATATATATATGATATATATATGTATATATTGTAATAACTAATTATATAAATATATATATATATATATATTTATATATATATATATATATATATATATATATATATATATATATATATATATATATATCGAAATTTAAGCTT
>BMAW01040680.1:319729-331850 GCA_019974015.1 Nephila pilipes | reverse complement strand
CTACGAGCGCCATCTCTGGGTTAGTCTCGGGAGTTATTGATTGATGTGTTACTCTAAAAATTCGAGAAAGCAAAGCTTTAAAAAAATTTCTTATAATATGTAAATTCATAATAAAACAATATGACATTCATAATTTTTTACCTTCTTTTAGCTCAAACACTTTTCAGAATAATTTTTTTCTACATTTTTAAGTAAATTAATTCGGATCAACGATTTTGTTTGATTTTGCACAGACGTGTCTGTTACAATTTTTTTTCCTTCCATTTAACTCTTTTCTTTTGGCGATATCATTATCTGTCGCCAAACCTCAAAATTCTTCTCTTCCATATCTTTGTTAACTCGCCAAAGCCTCACACAGAGGTTCTTACTGACAACCTTGGTTGATTACACTTACGCCAAGAAATCTTACGCTCCACTAGTCAAACAAGAATTACCCTCCCCGGGCTCTCTTCAGCTCACAAAAAGAGCTCAATCTAAACAAATTTAATTAATTACTTTTTTTGAGCCTCCTCTTCTTTATTCTTGCACTCCCTCTCAACACTATGTATATACAGTGGATGGTAAGACTTTAACGATTCTTTTTAAGCTGAAGCTTTTGCTTATCTGTGTAACACAGGAAGACATCGAGGTTGCTAACACGGTAGTAAATAAATTTTTTATCGCTTTTTTGTAAAGTTTTGTCTTCAAGAAAATCAGAGTTCTGCGTCATTTGTTATGAGCATTAAACGAAAAAATTACTTTGAGGGCTGGGAAGTTTGAGGAAAGAACGGGGGAAAAAAATAACCCACGTTGAAAAGGTCTGGCTATTAAATCAGATCAAAAAGAACGTCGACAAATAAAGTATGTGTTGTTGCTGCATTATAAAAGAAGAATTATTTAGAAATTAATTCAAGGATAGAGTGTAATCTTTTTAAAAAGCTTTTTTTCCTTCATCGTTTTTCTTTTTCTCCATTTTTTGCAAAATAAATTCATTACCCTTGTCTTGTAATGTCAGTTTCTGTAAAGAGACAGCGATGTGGAAGGAAGGGAGTGGGGGGATTTTCTTTCTGGGAAGCATCAAATAAGTTTATTAAATCTTAACCTCTTGAAGTTCATATTTTTCATTATTTAGGTTCGGTAGATTAGAGATAAGGCTGATTTATTTTTGATTTAAATAAAAATGCTTAAAGATGTTGTGATTAAAGTCATTGATAGTATTAAAAATTGTTCAAAAACTAACAAACAAAAATGCATCTGAGTAATAAGTGTAGTAAAAAAAATTTAAAAAAATTAAATATCAAAAAATTGACCAATAAATATTAAACGTCGCTACACGGTTCAAAAAGAATTTTAATATAAAATACTGTTATAATTTTTTCTTTCTAAAGATAGTCTATTTTTTGCAACTCCCAAAGTTATTTTTAAAAAAGTCATGACGGAAACAAACTTTTTTGGAGGCAAATGTGCTACATGACCTTCAATAATTAGTGGCCGTGGTAGCCGGATAGTCATGGTCGCGAATCCACAGTCGCCGTTATTTCCGCCAAGTCGTGGTTTCAAGTCCTGGTGAATACGAGTCCTGAAGATCCGCCGTGTAGTGGAACTGATGCTCGTTAAACGGTATGGTACAGCTCATGACATTTGACCGAAATTCAAAACTACGAGGTCCGTCTCCAATAACCCTCGTGTTGTTTCTGAATGTTACGTTAGTAAAAAAATCAAAAAAAAAAATCCCTCCAAAAATTAAAGTGCAACCAATCTCTTAAATTCCTAGTTTAAAAATGAAATGACCATAAAAACTTAAAATGTGGAAGAATTGTGCTTTACACAATTATTAAATTTTACCTTATTTTAATATCAATCATGATTTACAAATAAAGAATTTATTATTACTATTAGTTTGCTTAAGTCCATTGTTCGAATCCTTATTCACTCCTGATTAACATATGATCAGAATCACTTTCTAAAGGAAAACTTGTCTCGTCATTACAGAGTATAGAAGCCCATTGCTATCGGATCTATGTAACATACTTTCTTGCTTACAGTAAGCAAGAACTTCAAAGTCGTCATATAAAAGGGATACGTGCAAGGAGTCAATTTGCATTAGGGTTCTTGATTATAAGATGTCTGCCCCCTATGTTAGCAGATATCGTCATCCCTATTTCTGTAAAATGGTTTGAAATGAGTTGAATAACAGTTTTCCTTCCCTTTCGAACCGAAAGATTCAGAAAATGATCTAGAGCAGAGTTCTTCAACTTGGATTCCGCGGAACATTAGAGTTCTCCGGAACTTTGACAGGGTTTCCGCAAGTGATCACTGATTACTTAATCAAAGCGCCAAAATTTTAGTAAAATTTTACTTTTTATAAAAGATCGAATTCTTAAAGGCAGTTTGCTGATGAATATAAATATAAATAAATATTTTATAGATAATATAAAAGCCTAAATTTCGTAAAAGTCACGTGCTTCAAATGCATTAATCGAGACTCATTAGATCACATATTAGTCACTGTTCTTTTGCTGAGTCAATATATCTCAAATTGGTACATCAACAGACAATCAGTTGAAATTAAAATTTAGTCAAGTTGATATTACGCATTGGATTTATATTAAAAAAAATATCCTGAAATTGCTGAAAGATCTGTGAAATATCTAATGTCCTTTGTTTCAACCTATGTATGCGATAATCTTTCTCTTTGTATTCTGCGACAAAAACAAAATACAGAACCATATCGGATGCTGAAGAGGACATTCATTAGGTTGCAGATTTCAACAATTATCCCAGACTGTGATTATCCCAAAAGTAGGATAATCACAGTCTCCTCAGATTGCTACATAAGTTTCTAATTCTTTAAGAGAATAATTGTAGGTACAATCGTTTCATAGGCTTTTATCGGTTAATTATGAGTATTGCTATATTTTTCCATATTTTTTAGCTTTATTTTCATTCCTTTAATCATTGCGTCATAAAGCTGGTTGTATCTCAACTTTAGGAAGCCAGTGTGGTAGTCAAATTAAAAAAGCCCTCACAGCAATGGATCGTAATTAATTAGAAATTTCGAATAATAAAAAAACATTGATTGTGATTATTTTAATAACGTCGCTTTGAGAAGCGACACGAGGGCTGTTGGTGACGGTCCTCGTGCATTGGAACCTTGGTCAAATGTCGAGGAAGACACCTGAGCTGTCACCTCCCTCTAAAAACTTCCACACCATACCAAAGGGAGAACTTGGGACCTCGGCAAGATTTACAGTGCATCAGTCCCGCTACACGGCGAGTCTTTAATGGCATCAGAGATTGAATCCACTACTTGACGAAAACAACGTCGGTCGCGAGTCCATGACCATGACTAAGCTACCGCAGTCATAAAAACATGAAAGAAATAGAACAAATTACCAATATTAAATGTCATATTCGTTCTCACAGATAAAATGGACCCCATTGTTACTTTTAAAAACTTCTTATTATTGCCTTCTATTCAAATAAAATCTCATTTTCTTCATCTGAAACAAATGTACATTTTTTCACAATTCATATTACTTTGCATTGTGCATTAAAAATCTTCGCATCAACTTTTCACCCACTTTCCGCTTTGCTAGAAACTTGAAATACTGCGTGCTAGCTTAGTTTAGATGACAATACAATACAGAATTATAAAATTGCAAGTTATATATACACTCAGTTATAAAAGTAAGTATGCTCTGTAATAGTGTTAATTTTTTCAAAGAATAAGAGATATATAAACCTGTTACATTCAAAATTTAAAAGTATTTAAGAAACAGCTAACTTAAATTTAATTTCAACCCGAAAAATATCAAAAAAATACAACCATGTAATGTGCAAAAATAGTTTAACTTGAAATTAACATGTAATTCGTGTCTCAAAAGTAAGCAAAACAAGGAAAGAGAAAGAAAAAAAAAATTTTACAAGTTTCATTTGCAAAAACTAAAAATTAGTAATTAGTAGGGTAGCCTTTGGCTTTTAACACTGCTTTTAATATTAATGACACTAAGTTCTCTAAATTTTGGATCATAGAAGATGGTATTTTCTGCTACTCCTCCAAAAGTACTCTTCTGAGATCATTCTTATTTTTTATCTCTAGTTTTCTAATTTATACAAGTGTTCAATGGGGTTAATATCGGATGACTGAGTAGTATTTTTAAGTTGTTTTAGAAAATTGTATAACAGCCAATTTTGTACAGTTCGAGCTGTATGTTTCGGATCACTATCTTGCTGAAAGATAAATGATTTTTGAGGTCTTAATTTTACAGTATTTTGACCTGGATTACCTTTTAAAATGTTCAGATGACTTAATTGATTCCTTATTCCATCAATTATTACTAAATTACTAATACCAGCCACTGACATGCAACCTCAAACCATAATTAAACCTTCAACGTATTTAACAGTTCCTCTCCTGTTCTTTGTTCGAGGTTTACATTCGCTTTTCTCCACACTTTTTGGTGTCCATCTGATCCATAGATGTTGAATTTACTCTCATCTGAAAAAATTAAAGAACACTAGAAAATCTACTCCTGTTTTCTTTAGCAAAGATAAGTCTCTTTTTTACGATTAACTTTGCTTACGAACGGCTTTCTTCATATATTCCGACCGTGGTATCCTGCCTTTCGTAGCATACGTCGAATTGTCTCAGGATTGCAAGATTTACCTAAATGATTTTCTATTTCAGATTTTGATTTTGGAGCACTAATATTAGGATTTTCTTTATTTTGTCTAATAATATCCCGACTTTCTCCATCAGAGAATATGAGTGGTTGGCCAGTTCTAATCTTGCTTCTAGTACTACCCTCAGTCCGAAAATTTTCAATAACTTTTTGCACTGCAGCAGGAATTTTCCCGATGATCTTAGAGATTTCCCGTTGAGACTTGCTCTCCTTGTGCAGTTTTAAAATTAAATCTTTCAGATCTTATGATAGGTCCTTTGCTAGTGAATCCATTAACAAATTATATAATTATTTAGCGTCTAACATAAAAAATTGCAGAAAAACCTTCAGAACTATCCGTAACATACAACATAATCATAAAGAAATCTTTTAATGATTACAATCTTTTAATAATTTACAAGCTTTAAATTTTCAGATTACATACATACTTTTGTGATGTAAATTTTTACTGGTGTATAAGAAAATGATCTTTAAAATTGTAAAGTAAATTAAGACCAAGTTCATTTTCTTTTTTCTTGAAATGCCATTGCAATCAATAAGGTATTTTTCCAAAGATATATATATATATATATATTTATTTATTTTAAAAATTTGCCCTTTTTAACTGGAGACATGAGGTGCACACTTACTCTTGTGACTAAGTATATATATTAAAATCTTAAGATAAAGTGAAAATTTTTCAATCCAGCTGAAAAGTTTTGATGAGAAAAACTGCATTATTGTGCACATTCCAACTTTTAATAATCTAACTTATTATCATGCACAACACTTCAATTTTTAGTCAAATATTTTTAACTGGATTAAAAAATCTTTGTGGGGATGATAAATTTTCATTTTTCAGGACATTTTTATTTAATTTCTTTCTGGCTGAAGAAAAAATTACTTGTAACATTTTGGTTTTTTTATTTATAATTTTCCTCCGTGTAACCTCTTTCAATTGTTTCTAGATTATGTATTGAAACAATTTATTTTATTATCCTTATTTGGTAAGTAGCTTATGTCACTCAAATACCATTGAGATATTTTTCTTCCATATAAAGATATTTTTTCCTTGTTATTAACTCTATTATTAAAAATTAATCTTCAAATATAAGCCTTTATCTATACAAACACAAAGCATTAGTATCGTATGTGTAAGACAAAAATGTTCTTAAAATTTACTTAATGGTAAACCTTTTCAAAACTTTTTTTTGCAAAAACCATCTTACTTTTTTTTTTTTTAAAAAAAAATTGAATTTCATTGTATAATTTATATATATATTTTAAGACCCTATCATTTCTTTCAAATGTAATTAATATACTAACTAGTTATTTCGTAGTCTCAAGAATCAAACATATTTTAAAATTGAGAAATATTTTAAGCCGCATAACAACTTATTTCTGATTCAACTATGTGGAAATTTTTAAATTATAGAAATTTTTCAAAATTATTTTAATAGGAAATTACATGGACGTAATTCGGTTATAAATTTATCACTCAAATTTTCAATGATTATATTTATAATAAGCTTACGTAATTTCAATTTCATTACACTTTATACATTAATAACTCTCTTAAATTGTTCTGCAATGAATTCCCCTAATCCAAACTTAGATTAGAAACAAGCAAGTAAAAGTTAATTAATTAAACCATTCGTTAAATGTTGTTGCTTCGAACGATAAGATTGCGAAATTATTGATGGAAGCTTTTTCTTTGGTCGTCCATGATCAAACTTTCTATAGTAATTTATAAGAAATATTTTTCCATTATCTTGTTTTCAAAGCATGTTAAAATCTTTAATGAGTAAGACTTCATTCTAAACAATCCCTAAAACGAGAACAAGAAGTTTTAGATAATGAGTAAAATATCTCGATATTTTAATCTTAACATCCATCACTCTACAACATCCACAGTGACTCCCATCTTTTACATTACATGCCAATGTAAATCTCGAAATGGATAAGAATTCCGAAACAAAAACGTACCAAAAAACTGCAACAACGACGAAATGTGCATAACTTTTTCTTGAACCTTAACGCCCTATCACATCGCCAAATTAATGAACACACATCTCCTCGTGATTTGGTAATTCAGATAACAACAAACTCTCAGATTCTTTTGTTTTATGTGAACGCCTCCTCTTAAATGGGACCGATAGGGGCTTTCGAAACCGGAGAAATCTGCTGCCACCGCGGTCGAGATTGATGATGACGTTCCTGACGACCTGAAGTAGATATCCCCCTTTCCTTAATCTGATCCGTGAATTTGATAGTCTCCGCGTTAGAGTAGTTAGGATTTCATCTGTTTTTATATTTTCAGTTGGGGACTGACTGGTCTTTGGTTGAAGGCGAAATCGTAAATCAGGGTGGAAACGAGAAGTGTTGTCTTCCGCATATTTATTGTCCTGAAGAAGGATGAGTCACAATGGCAGGGTGCGATCTGGAAATTGGAGGCTGCTGTTAAAATTATGAGATGGTTCTCAGGAAATTGTTTACTTAGAGACTGGTTGATTTAAAATCCTTTCAAACAATTCAAGCACTCTAAAATGCCATGATGGAGATACGTTATCAATATATAGTTCTGGAACATGATAGTTTCAGTTCAGCATTATTAATCTTGTTGCTTGGGCTCCCTTCGCTAACATTAGATACTTTAATATTCAAACAGTTTAAAATAAAACTTCGTCTCAATGATATGAAAGGGAACTCATATATATTAGAGGAAGTTGAAGTGTAATTAATAGAATTGATGAGATGTACATATAAGCGACGAAAAGTTGAATGTTAATATTTGCAGTAAGTAGTTAGAGGATGATTAGATTATTCTACAAGCAAATATCGGTATTTGATCAACTTTAAATAAAGAACTCTTTCGAATAAATCCATATATAAGAGGGAGAAGGTTTTTCTGCTTGATCCTTCAATTCCAATGATTAAATTCGCTCAAACCCAAATGAGTTAGTAAGCGTTAACTTAGATTATTTTTTCCAAATTGTATTTCATGAGCGTTTAGGCCAAATAGATTTTCAGAAAGTAATACTGCACAGATCCTTAAGTTCTAACAAAGTTAATAAACTGATTTAAGAATTATCTGACGTACTCTTCATTTGACTGTGAAATTATTGATTAAATACATAATCTTATAATGACCATTGAAGTAAATAACAAAGAGGCGCCACAACCTTAAGAAATCAACTAATTTGTCTCAATAAACAACGTATCGCAATAATTGTTTTGCTGCTGTAAACTTATTTATTGTTATTTAAATAATTCAAGTACTCTAAAACACCGTGATGGTGATAAGTTTATCGATATATAGTTCTGGAACTTAGTTGTTTCAGTTAAGCGTCAGTCACCTTAAAAGGTAAATTGATTCTGAAACTTCAAATCCAAAAACAATTAACTTTCTTAAAATTTAAAATATGAATTTCATACTATTAAATCTATACACGGATTATAGAAGCTCTTCGTTCACATCATCATTCTCTTTTAGTGATTTGTTTCAAAAATAAATAATAAGAATTTATAGATTAGATAAATTCATGCTTTTTTTACTCTTACCAAAGCAAAAATGCTTAGAAATAAGCACGAACACTTAGTGAAATTCCATCTTATTTTAATTATGTTGTTTAGTAGGATTTTACTCTTTCCCCCCGAATCTTCTTCGCGTGCAACTAGGCAACACTTCCCCTCTTCTACTTTTTATATCTAAGATTCTGCTCAGGAACAATCGAGAGAAGAGATTAAAGAATGAGGATCAGTTGATTTTATTCCAAGTGAGTAAGAGGTACTAATTCACTCTATTTTATATGACAACTGACTTTGTCAAAGTGTGAATTTAATTTAAAATAATTTTACTTTGGATTTAAAATTAGTTACATTTTAGCAAAAGTGGCTTATTCCCTTTCCGCATTTTCTTTTTTCCTCTGGTAGAGGGAGTTGACCTTTATTATATCTTATCAGCTGAGAGTTTTAAAATAAATTTGTCTGAATAAAAATAACTATTTAGTTCTAACTATTGGTAGAGTCTAGTTATTCAGTCAGATTTTTGCTTTATTTCCTGCCCAATAACAACTATTACTATTCGTGGCATACAGTACAATATATTTATTGGTAGTAATATATATATAATATACTTATACATGAGTAAGAGAAGTGTTGATGTGTAAATGGATGTCTCTAAAATAAATCTTATAATTGGCTCTCTTCTGTTCAGTAACTAATGCCACTATTTAAATCCAAAAATCAATCACGATTGTTAGAATTTATGCTTTTTTTTTTTTTATCTTTTTATATGTAAAACGGAATGCTGGCATCATTTAGCTCGGTTTTCTTTCCAGTACCATAAATGTGGATTAAAATAAGATTTTACCATCCTTCTCACACGATAAATCTATCGCTTACGAGTTTTTAATTTACATTATTATGGAAAAACTAGAATAACATTGTTTTTCAAATTCATTATACACAGTCGTTTTCTTAGTTACAGCAAAAAGAGCCCTCAATTGAACTTTCAGTCGGTTCATATTTGGATTTTGAGGCGTCTGATTTTAGATCAAATATTGCTTTAATAAATTCGCAAGCGAAATTTTAATGGCCATGTAAGCAAAAGAATCCCATAATTGTGAAAGAGCAATTTTATACATGAGAAAGAGAGAATCAAATCACCAGTGATAGAATTAAACATACATTTATAAGTGCTTACCAATACAAAAATTTCATCTATAAAATCCAAAAGACATTCAATTCTATGAATTGAAGATTGCTTATTTAACTCTAACTACTAAGCTACATTACCGTAGCAAAGAGAACTTTATAATATTATAAATATAACCAGTACACACTTGAAATTCTTCCTAACTGTAATAAAGTTGAACACACGATCATTAGAATCGTACACGAATCAACAATTTCATTTTTAAATTCAGATAGTCGTTTAACTTTATAGCACGAAGATTGCCTTATTTAATAAACATGTAATATTGAAAAATTACAACAAACGGGGGGGAGGACTTAATTGCTAAAAAATACCAACTATTCATAAGAAAGTTTTATCAACCTAATTAAATATATAATCATAACTGTCCATAAAAAGTCTTCCTAGCATAAAGCTTTGCTTCTAGATGACTCTTCATTTTGAATTCATATTCAGAAAACCGACTACACAGATGATTTGTAAATTATTAGCGGACAGATCTTAATTTCTGAATCAACTTTTGGGCAATCAGTTATTATGAGACACGTCAAATGATACTTCTGAATCTGCATTCATTACATTCACTAACATTCTTAAATTTGTGTGCGTCATGATTTAAAAACTTTATTAACGCAAATATCAGATTTATTTCGGCTGATCTCCTGTATGTACTTTCTATTCATAACGGAAACCCTAAATTCCCTTACTTTGATTACCAAATTGTAATGAAAAATGAATTTAATCCTCCTTCTACACATAATCTTCATCTTTTTTTTTAAAATGTTGCCATTAAATTGAGCATTGATCGTTAGTTACATATTAATTGCGATTGTTTGTCGTGAGCACAGTTTATTTGATTCTCCGCTTATAGAAAAAAAAACAATTAGTTATATTCTGTTTTAGACCCCGCCTTAGCGGCGAAAATAAAAAAAAAAAATTTCGTCGAAAAGCGTCATGAATGTGCTTCTTTAGCAACTTTTGAAAAATGCTCTATTAGACTCTACTTAAATACAACCCTATTTTTGGCGAAATTTAGCACCACTTAGTTTTCCATTGCCAAGTCGTTTGCTAAAATAAGATTTTACCGAGGAATCTGAAAGTTAATAAAACGCTTTTTTTAAAGAAACAAAAAAAGGAGGGGGGCTGACGCATTTTTCGGATTGGTGCCGTTTTATGTCCCCTTCTTCTTTTTTTTTTTCTCTCTTTTGGTGATGAGGCTTTTCATGCCAATTTTCATTCATGCCAATCGCTATGGTAGGCCTGTTGGATATGCAAATAAACTGGTCGGTCATTGGCTATCTCTTTCAAACCGAATGTATGACATTAATTAAATTAAATTTTAAGTGCAGCGATTGTTTAACACATAAAATGTTTTCTGTATATAATTTTTCTCCATGAAGAGGAAGGTAGTAAAATGTTACGCAAAAGCCATTGTTTGAAGTTTCGTTATTAAAGATTTTTTAACCTTTTAAAACCGGTGTTTTCACTCCGAAGGATATATACAACAATCGAACAGTAGTAATGGGTCAATACGATATTCATTTGGCGAACATTTTGAACAATTAGAAGACTGTGTGTATTTACATCAGAACACTAACACATATAAGCTGATGTTAACATTCAAAAATTGAGCATATAGGTAGGTTGCAGTACCCTTTTTAAAGTGGGCTGAGTCTTACCAGACAGAGTAAAAGAAAATGAATTAGAGAAACGGAATTGATGAAACAAGTCCGTATAAAACTTAAAATGCAAATAAGTCCAGAATAGATATTACAATTTCCTTAAGCACTTGTAACGGATATACTTATCATTCTTAGACTATATTTGTTGCTATATTAAATTAGTATTTGAAGCCAAACATTATAAGGTAAATTTCTAAGATGCTAGGTATACTCTATTAATTATATAAACAGATACTAATTGGGGCGACAGTTATATGAGAGACATTCTACATGCGAATACATTGTTGTTGTTTTTTTAAATGCGCCAATATTTTGGAAGCCCCAGAAACAAAAAGGTATAGCCTTAAGTTCAACGGAAATTGAACTTATAGCATTAAATGAAAGTGCAAAATACGTTGTTGATATTCAAGAATTTTGAAATACTTTAATTTAAATGAAAAGATAAAGCAAAATTTTTCTTTCTTGATAAAATATGTATTTAAAATGAATTCATTGACTGATTCGGCATTAAGGTGGATATGTAACTAAATTGGTCGGCCATTGAAATGTAAGGTTATTTTCGGTTATTTTTCTAAACCAAAACTACGGTATTATTTAAATATAGTTTCTATTGGTAAGATCGCATACCACATAAAATATTTTCGGTGAAAATTTGAAATATTTTTCTCTAAAAAGGCAATGAAATGATATGTATGCTCCACTTTTTAAATTGTGGTTTCAAAGATATTTATCCATTTAAAACCGGGATGTTTTCATTTAGAGGACTACATACAGTATTCTAACAAGACCTGATTAAGCACTTAATTTGGCGAAAAAAAGAAAAACCCGAACTTAAAATAAGGTGTGTACAGCATTTTCGCCAAAAAATTTGGTCTAGTTATTAGTAAAATTAAAGTAATGAACACGTTACCGATTGGAAATGAGTTCAGGTATCATTATCTCAAAGAAAGTTGAACTTTAATTTAAATCTAATTTCTTAAGCATGTTAATTATGCTATGATTTTAAGTTTTCAAGCAGGGGTAAGATGGATACAATTATATATATATATATACATATATATATATATATATATATATATATATATATATATATATATATA
>BMAW01040680.1:267688-312237 GCA_019974015.1 Nephila pilipes | reverse complement strand
AAGAGAAATATCTTCTGAAGTCCTAGAGTAAGAGAAATATCTTCTGAAGTTGATGTAGGCAAACCAAGTGTTTAATGAACTCTAACTTCTTTCAGAGAATGCGGATCAGCCTCTCCAAAAAGGAAAGGAAAATATGGGTGTAAGTAGAAAACTACTGCAAAAACTGATAAAAATCTAATAAGAAATAGCGAAATTAATCCATGGAAAACAAGTTCTGACCTTCAAAGGAATTGTCTGGTTTTGATGCGAGTAGCTCAACAGTACGGCGTAGGCTCCTGGACGTTGGCCGTTTTGCAAGGAGACCAACTATAAAACAATTTTTAACTCCTAACATGAAGAAAAAACGTTCAGTATGAGCGCAGAAAGACAAATTAAGGACTACTGACGACTAGAAGAAAGTAGTTTTCAGTGATGAAACTCATTATTTATGCAGAGATATGTTTCAGATGTTGTGAGACGAAGAGATTGTGAACCTTTGAGATAGGACTATATCCAACAAACTGCAAAACACCCGCTAAAGCATATGTTTTGGGGAGTTGATTCATCAAATGGTACTGGAATCCTTGTTCCTGTTCAAGGTATGATGAATTCTACTAAATACATCGAAATATTACGGTATAAGGTTGTTTCTTTCATAAAAACCTTTAACGGAACATTTCAGTATGACTTGTCTCCTAATCACAATTCAAAACTGGTTAAAAGTTTCCTGCTGGAAAACCAAATTAAAGTGCTTGATTTGCCTGGAAATTAACCATATTTAAATCCTATTGAGGACTTGTGGAATATTGTGAAAAGGTGCTTAGGCAAATGGATTGTACAAAAAAAAAAAAAAAAAAAAGAACGCATGATAAACAATGCAATTCATGTGTAGTTTCATGAGGATGAACTCAAAAGTATATGTACTAATCTAGTAGAGTTAATGCCAAAACGTCAGCAAGAGGTCCTTTCTGCTAAGGGAGGACATACGTCATACTAGAAAATGTATTGAAGGAATAAAAGCATAGTTTTCTAAAAAAAGCAATTTCTTTTAACTTTGTCCCAATTAATTTGCACAAGTATATAGCTCTGGATCTACGCTAAGTATAAGAGATCTAATTTTTTTAATATTTTCAGATTTTGTGAGAATTCCAATAAAATAAGTCCAAGAATTGAATACTTCTTTTTATTTAACTAATCAACGAATTCTCGACTTGAATGGTACAGCAATAAGTAAGCATTACTTTGAGGTAAACTGGGTACAAAATTATTTGGTGAACTTTAAAATAACTCAAGTCTATATTTGACTTACTCTTATAAATTCGCTTTGATACTAATACTGGTTGGTGATAAATTCGCTGTAAGTAGTGAAATTCATAACAAAATCTCCTGATTACACAACTAATCTCCCTTTCCAACCACGTCTAACAGCGCTATTTAATGCTAAACAGAAAATGCAGTTCACTTCTTTTATTAGCATATTTACACAAACTACTTCGAGAAATAAGAGAAAGCACGTTTTATCTGAAAATTAACGTAGGAAAAAATAGTTTCGATGAAATGGAGAAAAAAAATACAAAATTAAACAACTAAAATAAGAATGAATCTTATAAATGGTAATCGATGATAGACCTGATCATTTTAAGAATCCCGAGTGAAATGACGAATACAACTCTTTCTCTTTCCCAGTTTCCACATCACATTGTTTGAGGTCTTTGAGACCTATTTGATTTGAAGTTATGAATCTGTATTATTGCGCTCAGCATTCACTGGAAAAATCAGGGCTCGATTCATCCCAGGCCACAAAAGCTCGAGCCTCAACTGTTTGAAAATCCGCTATCACAGCCTCACGAATTTTCGGTCTTCGTTAATACGAAAAAAAAACCATCTATGCTAATAGCAGTGAGGCAGTTTATAAAGTGTACATCAATAATTTCTTTAAAACAGTAATAACGAATATAAAATTTTGAACCACTTTCTCCGAGTCAGTGGTTAGTTTTTGATCAAGAATGCTAAATCTATTACATTATCTTAATATTTCATGATCAAGTATTACAATTTTCAGTTAGAGTCACTGCATGCAAAAACTTAATTTCTCATATTGTACTTGATTTGTTCAATGAATATCGTTCTAGAAAACTTTCGCAAACTTTTGAAAAGGAGCCAAAAAAAAAAAAAAAAGGAAGAAAAAGAAGAAAGAAAGAAAGCAAAAAAAAAAACCCAGTTTTTCCGAACAATAAAAAAACTTTTCCACAACTATAAATATACCTTCATAATAAGAAAATTTGAAATATTATTATGTCTTAATATTAATGAAGTGTTAATAAAAAAAAAAGGCAAACTCACAAAAATGTTTCATCCCACATCATAAAAATGTTTCATCCCTCAATTTAATTAGCACGAAAAATGTGTCTATTTTTAGAGCGTTTTTTTATTTTTTTTTTGTACATTTGGTTAATAAATAGCTAGTCTTTTTTTTAAATTTAATCCAAATTGGTATCAACACTTTCTCTCTTTACATTTCTTAACGTAACCAGATTGTTATTTTTACGATCCTCCTAAATATCTTGTATTATTCGTTGACCAATGAATTTCATACTTATAAAAGCAAAACAAATTTTAATTAAGTTTTTAAAAAAATTTAATATGAAATGGAAAAGCAAATTATAAAGAAAAATTTTATTTCTAATTTCATTTATGGAGGCTCTTAGTTTTTTACCTTTGCAACTAAATTTAAATTTATTTATTTCCTAATGTTAACATATATGGTTTTAAGCATGCTGAGCTGAACCAATACACTTATTTTGAAATGGATTATTATGTGTGCGTAAACATCAAGAATCATATTCATTCAAGATTTATAAATGCTATTGAAAAGTATAAACCCCATTGAGTACATGAAATTTGAATTTGATATAACTGCTAAATAATATTATTTGTAACAGTTGTATTATCAATAGTTTTTGGTCAGTCATTATAACAATATGATTCTTTAAGAATACTAATTTAAAAAAAAAATTGTATTGTTATGCTTGTGCGCATTTTTAAGAAAATTTCCTAGAGATTTATTTTTTTTAAAAAAAGAGAAAAGTTTGTGTAGAGAAAAAAAATCGTAAATTTTAAAATTGACTTTGAATACACAATGCATTAAATTCTGCTTAATAAGTGCCAAAGTTGAGAATAATAATGATTTCACCATTTCATCCAGTAAAAACTTCGATACTTCTTTATCTTTGATTTTTTTTCAAATACGTAATTAATAAAGTTATGTTTAGAGTGAATAGTTCAAAACATGTTTTACATGTAAAAAATATTAATAAAATGTTTTATATATTCGTTTCTATGTTCTTGTGGTTTGACGGTTTTAGTATCATAGCAATAAAAATCAGATTGTTAAATAAAGATTTAGACTTTAATTTATAGGTTTTAGATTTTTTTTCAATAAAAAGAGACTAATGTCATTACTTTCGAGCATACATGAAACGATAAATTCACACAAAAAATGCAACATTTTAGGAACAGTTTCAGCCATAGTTTATTACACATGACTATCAAATATATGTACAGCCCACTTTGAAGAAAATCTACTTTACAGCATTATTATTTCCATCATTTATTCAACACATCTCTGTACAGAAAAAGATAGTGACAGCGTAATCACAGAAAACATTAATGTACAAGAAACAATGGATGTTTGTCAATAATTTGAGCCCTGGAAAAATTATATTTATTAGAAAAACAACTCGAACTTTTTGCAATATAAATCAATTAATCTTGTTTAGAGGAAACTGAAATAATATTTTAAACATATGGTCTTCGTAATTTTTTTATCATCATTAATGACACAAATATGCTAGAAAATATCAAAAATTTAAAATGTTTTCAGATTTTTTTAGACATAAAATAAAACTCAACACAACAATAATGAAAATAGCGAACTTTATTTACATAATGTTCCACTTTACTTTTTAAGGAATAAACTGACACATAATAATAATAATAGCTAATATTTTTAGAATATTTTTCGTTATCTTTTTAAGAGTTAAATCAATGATGAACATAAGCTACCAATTTTTTCTAATTACTACATGCTATTATATTTTAAGATTAATTTATCGAAAAATAATGAAATTTTATAGACCATTAGATTTTATGCCCTAAACCTGTTTTCACTTTATCTTTCGCAATAAAACATGGATATTTACTATAGTAAAAAAACACGTGAACGGAAGAATTTTAACTGAAGTAAAATAGTTATGGTGATATCAATTTTATTTTTCCTCTAATTAAAAAGAAAATATTACAAATGCTTTTAACATTATGACTTCTATGTAATCTATGAACTGCATTTTAAGTCTATGTAAACTATAGACGCTTTGCTTTGAAAATTATTTATTTTACAAATTTTAAGTAAAAATTTTTATGGGTACAATTTTTGAGTCCTCAAATTCTTTTTCCAAGAAAACTGCTTAAATTTTAGTAAAAAAAAATGGTATTTTTCTAAATTTTTTATTAACACCAGCAAATATGTCTAAAATGATTTCCACTGCCACTATCTAAAAGGCATTAACAATATTACACAAATGCAATTTCCATTTACTGAAACAGTTTTTTTTTTCTTTTACAAATAAATGCACTGATACTGACTAATATATCAGTGGGCAGCTCTTTTCAGCAATAATTCATCATGCACAGCAAAAAGCATGCCTTAAACTATGTAACAGCATATAATCCAAAAATAACAAACTCATTTTTTCCACACCAGTACCTCAAAAAATATAATATATGTATATATATATATTGCACGAAGCAAAGTTTTTATTGTTTCATTCTTTTCTTTTCGAGATAGTGTAGTTCATTTCTTGCTTATGCTTTGAATATCACTCTTTAATCAATTTTTTTTTTTTGAAAAACAGTTTAAAATAGGAAAAAACAACGTAATATATTAAACATTTTCATTAAAATTTAAGCTTTTTTGTTTCCTTTTAAAAGATTAAAAATTTTAAACATTGTTGAATTCCTTACTTGTTTTTACTAATTAAGACCGTGTTTAGAGTTTTTCTTAAAAAAGTTCTTTTTACCATTTCTGTTCGTAATTCAACACAAATAAATTAAGCAATAAAAGTAAAATTAAAAAATTTGTTATTTTTACATTTTTTTTTCAAAAATCCTATTTAATAAAAAATTACGAAATTTTAAGGATTATTGATACTTGGAATATTGCTACTTATTAAGATTAGAAGTGTCCCAAATTATTTGGAATCTTGATTATTAGTAAATTTTATTAATTAGAAAATAATTAATATTTTTGATAAAAAAAATTATTTTGCATAGTATTAGTAATTTGTTATCAAATGTGAGGGGAATCAATTGTTGATATTATTATTAAAATTGCATATTAAATTTTATACTATTAGGTTTTTGTTTTATAATTTTTAATATATTATAAATATTATTCTATACTAATACATATCGAAAATTTCTTTTAAAGGACTGTTTCTTTTGAAAAAGTATTCTTTAAAATTCCTATAAATATATCAATTAAATATCAACAAATGAAATCGAAGCATATTAATTAAATACTTTACAATCAACAAATTATGAATTAAATAATTTAAACAAAGGCTTATAATAAAAGTTTGTGAAATTATTCATAACTTATCGTTACTTTTAACTGCAGAATGTACATGAAATAGTAAAGGATATAAATTAGTTTTTCCAATTCAGCAGCCATAGTATTGTTTAAAGATCTTGATTTCCAATCCTGCGTAATTACTTTAAATTAAATCGAGGAATTCTCGCATGTCAATATATATCTGCTTATTCTTCATATTCTTCTCTTCTAAGACGTATTCTAGACTCTCCATTAGTCTTTGGAATTCAAATCTTTAGACACATGAAATTTAAGAACAGGCATCATTATTTTCGCTTTCGCATCATTAGATAAATAAATTATCTGGAACTATTTATCCTTACATTAGAACATCTGTCTCTTTAAAATTATTCACTACCTTGGAGAATCATTATATTGAGCAGGTGAAGATAAAAGTTTACATGTACCACAAAATATTTTTCCCATTCATTGAAAGTCGTGAACAGTTAAGTACAAGCTTCTGAGTCACTCATATTGGAATCACCAATTTAGAATAAGCAAACTAGTATAAATTATTATTTTTAGACACATTCTTTCCAACATCTATATTTAGTAAAAAGGTTCTTTTGTTATATAATGATATTTTTCAATCATCCTTCAATATAATTTTATGTATATTATGAAGTAATTTAAATTGGAATTCCTCTCAATTTCAATTCTATCATATTTTTAAATGTAGTTCCTCCTTATTATAAAATATTTTATTCAATAATAATGCAATAGTTTTAACCAAAATGGGAGAAATTTTAATATTCATTTAGAATATTTTTAAGAAAGATGTATAATTGCATTCAGTGATATCTGTCCAAGACCCTTAACGTCACTGTCTT
The DNA here is from genome assembly GCA_019974015.1 of Nephila pilipes. NCBI lineage: Eukaryota > Metazoa > Arthropoda > Arachnida > Araneae > Nephilidae > Nephila > Nephila pilipes. The sequence continues at coordinate 305,778 of BMAW01040680.1, read as the reverse complement.
CATTACGAATATAGCTAGGAATAACATTAAAATAATTCATTTGAATTTACCAGAAGGTACATATATTTCTGACTAGCTTAATAATAGAGGGATTTTTCCACCTGCGTGCCATATAAAGAAACTCCAGAGAAAAAAAAAATGACTTCGAGGACACAAGAAGACGTAAAATAATTTAAGGTATTCTTAAACTATTTTCATCATTCGATGCCTATTTCAAAGTTACACTCTGCGTTGCGTTCAATAGCACACATATTTTTTTTTCTTTCAACATCTAACCATAGACTTTTCCAGAGTTTTGTTATTTGGATACATCCAATGTTCTGCTTTTTCAAGTCCAGACATGCTTTATTGGCAAGTGACCAAAGACTAGTGACCATCACTGATGAGGGAACTTGGGCTTCCATAACCACTGGAAGCATCATCGACGGCCGGTGACAATGGAATGAGACTGTCCGTCTGTCTTTGTATCTGGTCAAGACTGTTGTAAGAGGAGTAAGGTAAAGAAGCGATCAGAACTCGCTCTTCGTAGTCCAGCTCACAAAGAACCTTGTTCTCGAATAGGTAGAAACGATCGCCAACGCAAAACCTAGGGAATAGATTTCATTTTAAAACGAACTGTTACAATGATGAAACTAATCATGCAAAGCAATATTTTTCCCTTATAGGGAGATAAGATTACAAATAACTTTCAGTATAATAAAATATTTACATCCATGGATAGAATTCGGAAAGCATGACAAAAGCAAGGGAATTCTTAGACATTGAATATAAGATATTCGTATTTATTAAAAGTATTACTATTCTTTACCCACAGACATTGTCAAAATTTAGAAGATGCTACAATTTGGACAAAGAATGCAACTACCATATATAAATTCGAATAACACAATTTCTAAGGATTTTTGATTCATCCGTAAAATAAATAAATTAATTAAATTTTAAAAAAAGATACAACATATTTTTGTTGATTAGCGTACAATTACAGCATGACGTACTTTGTGTACTTTGAACAGAGTTTTGGTGATTATGAATGTAAATTAAAATCTATCGGAAACATCTCATAATAATTGATATTTTTATTTATATAAATACAGTATATTTTTGAATTTTCAAATAAGTGTGTTTTTTTAAATCTTAATTTCCAGTAACAGTTAATCCAAAAACATTTTAGGAGCCAGATGAGAAAGGCAAAACATCTAATATATTTCATTACGTTTTATCATAATTTCTTTAAAATATTAATTAATAAATGAATTTATAGAATTTCTGAAATAAATCTTGAAGGCAATCTACCATCAAGTTTCTCGATAAATACTTAATATAATTTACCTGTGATAGCACTGTTGACAGGCGAAACACTCTAAGTGGTAAACATTGCCTCTGGCCCTCATAACCATCTCGAAAGCTGGAATGGTTTTATTGCAGGCTGAACACAATCCTGTCGTTCCAAAAAGCCTAAAAACAAAAATTGTATTCAAAATCAAAATTAAAAAATAATATTTCAGTTAAAATTGTCAATGTAGAGAGGCCACGCTTCCTACGACCGAATTTAATAATAAAGAGTAACAACTTTTTAATTGTAAACGCACCCTTCATTCATCAACTAATTTTTAGCGTGACCTTTAATGGGTGAATATACTGAAAGAAAATTAATTATTAATCTCCCATCAATATAAATATTATTAAATACATATACAATCTAGTTAGGTTTACGTGTGGTAAATCTTCATTATTCCAGAATTCATTACTTAAATGGCACAAATATTAAAGAAACAGGAAAAGAAAAAATAATTTAATTCACCAAATATGAAAAACTAAATGGTTGCTTTTACTTAAACAAAGTATTGAGTCATAGACGTGACCTTAAAAAATTTAATAGGGATTACTGATGTAATAAGTATTTTTAACTAAAAATAAATAATTGAAATATTTATTTTTTGCTTTAAATCTGCATCCAAAAACATTCTTAAAATTTTTCCTCCATAAGGTAACTGCTATGGGTTATGCCTCGTTCCAAACACATACTTATTTCAAAAAAGACATTCATATTACATCAGTACAATTAATAAACTATATTTACTCAAAAAAAATTGTTGGTAATTAAAACATTTCTCATCTACTGATAGAGACTTAGCCTGATTCATTTCATAATGTATAAAAAATCCTAATTCTTAAGGATAAAAAACAAATATTAAATAAACTTATAAAACTTTATTTGTATATTTACATGCGTTTATGTGTTGTCCTCTGATATGGTCTCTTACAGAGTATATTTGATGAACAGTATGAGATCCGGTATCTTCCATGCAGCATGCAAACTAATTTTGAACAAAACATTTGTATTATATGCTGAAATATTACTGTGTAATGGAGTTTCGACGTTGAGCTATTAGTGATTTTCTCTTAACTAATGTCGTCGACTTTTTGATAATTTGAATTGTATAAAATTACAATTTCTTCCCAAACAAAATGAAACGTGATCAGGTAAAGTAGACGAAGGTAAGAAGTGTAGTTAATTAAATCACAGACAGTGATATACAAACGAAATAGAATTGAAAGGAAAGAAAAGAGCGATGGAAGGTAATGACAAGTTGATAGATGTTTAGATTGAAGTGAGAATCATAGTAATTATTAGTCTGAATTAAAGTGACATCTAATTAGAGAGCAACACAAGTTAAATCTATGATAAACAAAAAGTACGTGAATCGGAATGAGTGATTTGGTTAGCTAAGCCTTGATTATTAGAATATAAATAAGAATTAACTGAGTGAAGAGGGATTCCAGAAATAGTGATTTTTTGATATTTTAAATAAACTAGATTGCTTTTCTCTCACGTGTATTCAATTAGGTCTAGAACTAACTGATTATTTAATTAGACTTTAAGATGACTGTAGTGTATAATGAAGGGAATACGTCCCACACACCGTTTTCTTAGCATATCAAAAACGGGTTACCTTACCTGAGATAGTCTCTCTTGCAGAGTATAAGGTTGGCTTTGGTGAACAGTGTGGATCCAACTTCTCCCAAGCGACAGTCACAACAAGCACATTTCAAGCAGTCTTCGTGCCAAAACTGGTCAAGGGCTTTCAGGAGATACCTTTCCCTTATAGGCTTCTGGCAGGCTGCACAGTCCACCAACGTATCTCTGGTCACGGCAGATGTGCCGACTATCGACGACAACGTTCGTTTCCTCTGGGGTACAACTTCAGTCTTTATATCCATATTCTGAAAGAAAGGACAAATAATTAATTACAAAGATCATTTACGTTTTTTTAACATGTGCAAACATGTAGCTGTCTTCAGAAAATGGCGTCAATAAAAAATGTGTGGGTATACAATAAAGGACACATGGTGTTAGGTTCAAAAGAGTGTCTCATTACAATATATTATGATTATATTAATTATAATACATTTAGTTTGCTTCAGGGACGTTTATATTGCTAAGATATATTTGATGCAATATTTTATCGTTTGCTTTTATTTTAATATCCGAACAGAATATCATTGTCTATTTTAATAATTTAATGTTTGCACTTTTTTTTAAATATTTAATTCAATAATTGATTTTTTATGGCAGAATCGTCTGTTTTCATGCTTTCTTTTATAAACATTGGTAACGTTTTTTGTACTTTAGAATGTTTTGCTTGTGAAAGTCAAAAAACATTAGGAATTTGATGAAGGCATTTTATTTCTTGATAGAAATTGCTTCTGTGTGGAGTCTGGAGCTCGGAAGTACACTTACTTTGATTAATTAATACTCCTTTGAAATAATTCTACTTTTTCCAGAACTTAACAGAAGAAAAGAAACTTTAGCACATTTTGAAATGAAATTAGCAAAGCCAAAATCATTTTTTTAAAAAAAACTTATTAAATTATAAAATGTTTTCATTAAATAATATTTTCATCCAACAAAAGTAAAGACCCATTTCTATATATTTAATTAACTAAAAATTATTCTAGTTAGATTTTAAAGATCAATGAGCTATTTGACGTCATCTAATGAAAATTTAACTCAAATGACGAAAACACCTGTGACATTGACCATTTTTGCAATTTTTATGTTACTATTTTTACCTATATATAAGGGGCGAAAATTTTAATTTTAGGATTGGAAGTTAGTTAGCTGATGATAGTGAATCTAAGTAAAATGTCTGAATTAGCCATTTGTAATCTAAGAAGCGATCGGAGAGATCTAAGAGGAGATGGTAAAAAGTTCAGAATCAAGAATCCGATTCCAATTATTCTACTCATTCGAACCCGAAGGAATCGATAATTGGTAATTTAATTTTATGTTCTAAACGATAATTCAAGTGCGTTTAGGCCAAGTAGTCATAGGGAGAGTAGATAGACATTAACTTTAAATATTCATTACTTGAGTAAAAATTAATTTAATTTAATTTATTCGTGTGTGAATTTCCCTCCATTGGACAATTATTACTGTGATTCGTATCATTAAAATTAATAATGACAAGTGAAGATAATAACAGGTGGGTGTTAGACATCTGTAAACTAATACATTTGCTTTCCAAATTTCTATAACTTTTCATATGATGACTTTACATATGTCTTCATCTAATTTTGAACAATAGAACCCAAACTTAAACGCTTTTTTAGACTGAAAAATTATCCCCCTTGTATAGAGAGCAGCATATTTTATCAAACAGCTTTTACCTGTTTGAATACTCTATGTAATTTCTTAATTTCTTACTCTATGTAAAATGTGCTTCATATGCTGTCACTAATTTTTAACATTAAAAGTACTATAAATTATATAATGTTAAGATACGAAATTGGAGTGTATTTCTAAATTTTCAATTGGAGTATTGTATGGTGAATCTATATATGTGTTATAATTACCTGAATTTAAATTAATATTGGGATGATTTCCTATCTGAAAATATGTTTTGATTTCGGGATTTATTCTTTGGACACTGTAGAAGGCAATCTTAAACAGCAGCTAAATTTTAAGTGAATTTACTTGTGGAATCTGTTATCTTGTGCGATGATGTTGAATGGGATAATAGGTTCTCGAAATTTATACCAAAAATCTGACGTTGTTTGGTCTATGATCTACGAACTAGATGACGATAGCCTTCTAAATAATTGAAAAAAGAAGTACAATAACCATTTTTAGGTTGATACCATAATACATATATTAAACTGAATACAGATTATTTCATTTTATATGCGATAGTTTTGAATCCAACGTGTAAATGATGGGAAAGAACAAGTGTGTCTTTAAGTATGAAACATTAATTTGAGAAAAATGGAAGAAAAAGGTGAAAATGGATTGACAAGAAGAAGGGTCGAAAATAGAGAAGGATCGCTAGGGTATCTCAGAGGCACATGACCCTTGTTAACCAGACAGTCAACTCTGTGGGAAAGAAAAAGATCATTTGGAAGCCTCGGGTCATGATGCCCGTACCTACCTAAAGAAGGGAAGCCTTTGAGGGCTTTGAGAAGAAGACAGCATCTTAGACATTCTGAACAAGACAGAATCGATACACGAGAGAAACAGTTGAATAATCTAATAATAAACTGCAAGGCGTTAGTCAAAGGCAGTTCTTGACGTCTCGGAGACGTCAAAGTCTACAATGGAGCATGACGTGAATGACGACTCTTCGTCGTCACCGCATGTCAAAAGGTCAAACTGAAATAATAGACATACATCACTTTCATTCAATAGACTTTTCATGACACAGAGAAAGATTGGTTTAAATCAATAATACTATATACCTACTAATAAGTGTTATGGAAGAACATAAACCTACCTAGTAAATATTGTTATTTCTACTTGGTATACATTTAATAATTTCAGGAGGAAAGAATTTCTCTAACGGTTTTTTATACATGAAGGGGGAAGAGCTCTTATTTATTTTAACTTATAAAAACCTCTTGGGTCTGCAATCAGCAAGAAAATATCGCAACTTAATTTAATACTTCTTTTAAATCGTGCGCAAGTACTATAGAAAAACATTTTATTTTCTGCAAAACATTCTTTTAACTTACATAAAAACGCATATATTTGCAGTCCTTTTAACTTTGAAATGTACATTTTACAACATACATATTTAAAGCATGTCTTCTTTCAAAGGTGGAAAGTATTTCTTCCATACACCATCCTGAGAGAAGGAGAAAAAAAGCATTTCTCTCACAATAAAAGAAGCATTGCGAGCGCATTTAAATGTCTTTTCTTTCGTCTGAGCACATACACATACAAAAACACACCAGCAAAAATATGTCCCTCAATGAGACACAGGGCATTAAGAGTGAAAGCATTTTCGAAAAGAAAGGAGGGAAAAAAACATTTGACAAACAGAAACTGTCCACGAACATGAAAGGCTCTTAACGTAATATCCATCTGCCTTTCTCAATATCAATAAAGTCTGAATTTCCCCTTCCGTACATCCATTGAAATTAGGAAAAATTGCTTCGACCGATTACTGGGCCCAGCGTTAAAACGTCATTATCTGTTAAAACAGAAACCACGTCAAACGGAAGTGACACATTAGAAGGAATAATTTCGGCCGGAAAAAGTACTTTTTGTTCGCCCTTTCCCTCCTCTTTGCCTTTTTTCGTTTTTATTTTCCCAGTTTTCTTTTAGTAAAAAGGTTATGTCTTGATCAAGTAAGAAGTTTAGAATTAGTCCAGTTTCAAAAAGTTCCATGTGGTAGGTGTTATTTTATTGCAGTTCTGTGTAAACCTGAAAGACTCAAAAATTCCAAGTTAAAACTAAAATAAATATTCCAGAAAAGAATAGGATGGATTAAGCCTTTTCAATAGCAATGAAAATGTTAGCTTGCTATGTATTTTGCATTTTTATGAAGCTTAGAATTGGTTCAGTTTCATAGGCAGTATTCGACTGTAGATTTATAAAATAATAAGTCTCAAAAGTTTCAAGTTGCAACTAAAATAAATATTCCAGAAAAGAAAAAGATGGATAGACTATTTTTACTGAAAATTGTTAATGATTTATTTAAAAATGTTAGCTTGCTACGTATTTCATATTTTTGAAATGCAACAAATATTTTCATATTAAAATCTAAAGCATGCGTTTAACTTTAAAACCGCAGAATTTACACCAATAACTAACTGTCAAAGATTTTTAAAAAATGGTAATAAACTCACATTTGTGTATATGAACGTATTGATATGTAATTATACCTATTTTTATATAAGCATGTTTCAAAATCGTAATTATCTACAATAATACATTCAATATATACGTTATTTAAAAGCTACATCTAGTATGAAACCTTTTACTTTAAAAATATTTTTTCAAGCTTTTTTATAAAATGCTTATTATAATATAATCAAATATAATATTCACAATGTGTTTATAATAACATTCAATATTCTTTAAATCCTTAATTCAATTGATTATGATTAAATTACTGACAGCTTCTCCAAATACTTAAAATTACATTACTCCAAAATAAATTATCGTCTGACCGTCGTTTTGTTCCAAATGATAACATTAAAAAGAAAGCTTCATTTTCGATTTTGATACCTTAAAATTTAAACAAAAATTGGAGAAGTTCCCGCACCACATCGAAGATATGAAAGCAAGAAATAATAATATATTTCTTATTTGTAGGTTATAAAAGAAAAAAATTGAATCATATTCACAGGACACTGAATTTAATTATTCCGCCTTGGACGAAAAAAACGGAGACGAAAAAAATTTTTAGATGAAAATTCAACATTAAGAGGGTAAGTGAGTGAGTGACAGGATTTATCACGCAAGAGCCAAATTTGGCAAAGCTGCGCCAAACATTTGTTTAAACTGAAATATATGGAGGGGGAAGAAAGAAAATGATAAAAATTAGGTGATAAGAAAGAAGGTCGAAAATAGAGCAATATCGCTAGAGTTCCTGGAGACGCGTTACCTGTGATTATACAAGATAATAAAAGCCTATGGGGAAGAAAAGGATCCCTAGGGTACTTCGGGGTCATGATCGGGGTCTGCACTTAATTAAAGATGATAAGCACCTGACGCAAAGCAGCTAGAAGGAGACCTTCAAATTTCTTCGTGGTGGAGACCATTTGGAATATGATTCTGGATTACCAAAAAGGAGAATCGAAACTCTAATGAAATATAGAAGTCTGTTACGTACATAACATAGAATCGAAGCCGAAAACATATTGTAAATTTCAGATTAACATTCCAAAGAAATTGACCGAATTTATTATTTATTGCTGAATCTGGATCTATTTTTAATGCGTCAACATTATGTAAGAATACTTTCAAAAGAATTTTCAAACTACATTCAGTTATGAGAGAAAACGGATCCGTTGACTGTAAAAAATTTTAATAAAAATTTATATTTCCCTTTATTGACCCCTACAAATCGAATCAATTTTCAAATCGCTAATCTGCTCACTTTGAGATTTCTTTGCAAGAATAACAATATTGTAAGAAAAAAAATTATCCCGATTCATGGCAAATATTTTGTCATAGAATTAGTGCTCTCTTCATCATGTTTTTTCTTGAATCATATTGGAGTGTTTTTGAGAAATTTCAAGATTTTCAAGTTATCATAACAATCTATGAATATGTAATACCTTTTGTGTAGATAATACAGCAAGATTTCTTTAAAGGACAATATCAATTTTTTTATATCTTAATGGAAGAATTCTCCAACCATTAACAGCAAAACATTTGAAGTTTCTTCAAAAAACTAAAACATAATAATATTGAATACAAAAGGTAGAGTTTTCTGGTTTTTTAAAACTAAAATTTTTAAATTGAACAAAACTTTTATCAAAGGCATAAGCATAGACTTTTTAAAATATTACCAGTTTTTCCTCTTTCTCTATTCAGCTAAAATAATAGCCCAATTCCATGTTTTTAATATATAATGAGAAGAAGAAAATTCTAACTGAAATCTAATGGGGGAAATGCAGATGGGTTCGCAAAATACCCAAAATTGAAAACAAAATCAATATTTTAGCAATTAATTTATAAAGATCAATTCAGTTTTTTAAGTTAAGAAACCAGTCTAAAACCAATCAAATATAATTGGAAAACAATCAAATATCTAATCCATCAAAAAAAAAAAAAAAAAAAAAAAAACATTTATTCCATGTAATAACATTTTATCTATGTGCCACCTATCAATAAATACCGGTGCCCTGATTTTACATAATTTTTATTTGTGAAATTAAAAACTCGTTAGAAATACCTAATTAATAATATATCATCACTATGAAACTAAAAATTTACTCTTCTATTCTTAATATTACTGCTCTTACAAATTTTACCCTTAAATAAGCCCATTTCAGAAGAGTTCAGTCAATCCCTTTTCCTCTCAAATAAAAAAAATAATAACTCTGGATTGACCATCTGTAAGCATCACCTACTAAATGCAACCCTCAGGGCTTACAGTATTTCTATTTCGAGTTAAAAACTTCAAAATAATTTAATTAAAAATATTTACTATCACCCTGTAAAACTAAAATTTAATTGTCTATTTCTAAAATTACCCTGTAAAAAGTTCTTATACACGTCAATTTCAAAAATGTTCAGTCAAGACCCCTCATTCTCCCCCCCCCAAAAAAAAACACCTCCAAATCTATGAACAGCATCTTTTAAATCCAACGCTCAAGATTGCATTACTTTTACTTCAAATTAAAAACATTAAGATAATCTAATTAAAAATATTCTTCATCACCTAGCAAGTAAAAGTTTACGCTTTTATACTTAATATTAACGTTTCAAATCTTATTCTTATCTGCCAATTTTAAAAAAAAAAGTCTCAGTCAACAAACCCACACAAAAACTCCCCTAAGAGAAAAAGCGATTAAGGAGAATGCCGTACGAAAAATTCGTCAGATGTTCAAGATATAAAATAAGATCAATTTCTTAAAAGTGGCTTCACCAAAAACAATCCAAATTCTTACCACTCACTGCCAAAACCAATCTCAAAATCGCCAAACCAACCAATCCACATAAAAATCCATCCATCCAGCAGCCAATGCCCCGCCTGCGAGCAAAGCGGTTCGTCGGAGTCGAAGCGAGTGCATTTAGGAAAATTGCTTAATTCCATTGATTGACTAAACCAATTTACTACTTTGGGACATAAAATTATGATGAATGGCTCCACTAAATTAATAACTGGAAGGAAGGGGGAAGCGAAAGATACGAAGGAAAGATGAAAATATGCAACGCGGATGGATATATATATCGCCAGGCGTTTTCGCCGTCCGCTAATTGGTGGGAAAGAGCGATCTTTTTTAATCTTGAGTAATTATTATGAGATGAGGTAGTGGCCGAAAGCGGAAGGTTTCAGTTTTTGGGAGATACGGAAACTCGGTTTTCCGGGATGATTTGTGATTTGGGAGATGCTGTTTGTAGGTCTGGGGCGACGCTATTACCAGTGTGTGTAGAGTAATTGCTGTTGTGGAGGAGCGAATAATTTATACAGTGGGCGAATACAGTACTTTTTTTTAATTCACTCTCTTCATGGTGCAGAGGATGCAAAAGGAATTAAGCAGTAATTTTTGTACCTTGGGATAGTTTGCGTGGCATATCCTTCCATTGGTTATATGCTGTAACGTCAGCTCCTATTGATAATAATTCATTGGTAATTGTCAGGAGAAACGTAATTACGTGTGAATCGCCGGCAGTGAAAGCTTGATTGAGAGATATCTACCAAAATCATTAATTTTTTTATTACAAGACATCAGATAAAGTTATTCAGTGGCAAAGGTTCTCAGATGAAATCAAACTACTTATAACAATTTACAGAAAGAATATAATCATTGATAAACGTTTTTATACACGAGGTGATATCGTAAATGTTTAATTATTACTAAGAAATAACCGAGATATTTGGATAAAAGTTTTTCTACAAATTAATTGATCTTTATGAGCAGAATGTTGTCAATTACAACTATTAACGCTGATTTGTTTGGTTTCAAGAAGCTGTAGATTGAAGAAGTCTGAGCATCGTAAAGTTTTAATTATTACCAAATTATTAAGATAGAAGCTTAATTTTGATTTATTATGCTTTAAAAAATATTTTTCTACGTAGGCATCGTCCACAGTTATAAATTTCTCCAAACGCTTATTTACCATTCGAAGGCCGTTATTGTACTATTCAGCAGAGTGAATTTTAAGTTCTCCACATAGCGGGTTACATCAATCTACAATTTTCTGTAACCAAATAAATCAACGTTAATAGCTATAATTTACAACATTATGTACATAAGGATCAATTAATACGCAATAATTTTTTTTATCCAGATATCTCGGTTATTTCTTAGTAATAATTAAATTTTATGATTTCCTTTCCTAGATCACTACAAAATACCACGTAATTTATGCATAGAATGCACATATGTTCCTTATCAAAGGGTAATAATTACATTCCCTGTAATAGCAGCATTAGTTCTAGAAAATAGCGGGGGAGTAGAACGTAAAATTACAGGCCATAGTCTAGAGTGTTTTTTCACATATTTCAGAATACTACTTGCAGTTTAAAGAATATGTAATACTTGCATGTAACATTTTTTAAAAAGAAATTGGTAATGTTTTTTAGCCCGTCGTGAATCAGAATATCTTAATTATCAACAATTTTCTAGCATGAATTAATTTTTCAAATCGCAACTTAACGCATCTTTGATTCTACAATCAAAAAGATATCACAGAATAACTTTTAGTATTGCACATTTTAAAAAAAATTGAGTAGTTGTGTAATTTATTAAGTAAAAAATTTTTAAAAAATTTAATTTTTAATTAATAAATATTTTGTTTGGGATGATGTATATATGATTTACACAGAATGACGACTGACGAAATGTGACTTATGCAGAAAATATTGATGAAATGTTAAACAACTTTCAAACTGTCGGAAGAATTTAGAAAGTAGTTTTACTTTGAACAATTTTAAAATAAACAAGATTTAAAGATTTCCTTCAGAACTAAACATTTCGGTGAAATTTTACTGCTGTCACAGTCATAAAAAAAAAAGTTCATGAAAATTCATTTCATAATCAATGTTCAAAAAAGCACAAAACTGATCATGAAAATTCCTTTTATAATAAAAGTTTTGTGTTTTCCTTTTGAAATTAAATTTTCAGTTTAATTTAATTGCATTTATAGTCTTCTACTTCCACTCAAATCATATATATAAGTCCACTTAACACAATTAACTCACCATTTTATTATGAGCTGTGATCAATTGGATGTCTAAACTAGAACTTTCCTCACCAAACCTCCACATCATACCATTCGATTTAGATACATAACATGCGTAATTTCCTTCATTCCAAACTTAAAATTATCTGCGTTCCGACCCAATAATTTATCCCAACAAAGTTACAGCGATTTAAGGTTTAATTACATTTGATTATTCATTTATACATTTTATGAATAATAAAACAATAGCTTCTAGTTAACTGAAATACTCGTTCATAATCAAGCATCCCGAATTAATTCACCAAATTTAATTTCCTCCCTCTTTTTTATACCACAAATTTCAAAAGGGAAAACTGTTCTCGTCGCCAGAAGTTTCCGATACATTTAAAAAAAAGTAGTGACACTTTATTTTTCCAAAGCATTTTAGTTTATAAAGACTAATACTTTTATTTTTAGCTTTTCTTATATAAAAAATCATAATGTATTACTTCAGAAAAATTGGTAGACAATTTATTTTTGTTTCTTTTGTAAAGCCGACATTAATGTTCCATTTAAAACTATCAACGTAAAATCGGACATAATAAAATGGATTTAACGCTCTCTCTCTGTTGCGTAACTACCTAAAAGAGAACTACTTATAAGGATACATTAAATTAGTTGAATCCATTACATAATACATAAAGTTATCCATCATTCCATGCAGATTAAAAGAATGAAAGTAGTTAGCTGCTGCCATCTAGTGAAAAGAAAAGCTACTTTTCATTCTTGTTGAATTTTTCGCGAAGCAAAATGTTTTTTTTTATTTAAAATGCAACAAGAACATTTTACTCGGATAGAATGTTTTTGATACACAATTTTTGAATTTGATACGAATGAACAAAGCGAAATTTGTCTTGGATAATAAATTGAAGGTAACCGTGTTAATTTTTTTTTTAAATATATTTAATCGGACAATTCAAATATAATTTTTTACGATTTTAAAAATTTCGTGGAAGAGAATTAGATAATTTGTATTTTTAACATGTTAGCAAATAATAATAATAACGTCTTTTTTTCAATATCTTGAAAAGATCTTTCAGCATTTATTTGCAATTAATTTTTTCACTTTAAAAAAGGTATATAATGTAAGCGCAAAAAGTTCTAAATATAAGAATGCTATTTTCTTAAGCACTTCTAAAAAGTTTTAAAAATGAAAATCATAAAAATATATTTATTTCTCAAAATTTAGAATTAAATTATCATGCACAAATCATATTAATATCTGACACAAAATTATTAGTATTCTTAACACATTCTCAAGTGCAAGTTGTAAAATATTTTGTAGCAAAAATTCATTTTTAATTCATGTTCCATTTAATTAAAATTCATATTCCATTTATTTAAGCATTGACTGAAAAAATGCTGAGCATACCTTCTGTTTAAAAATTAATCGCGAACTGTTTTTGTGGAGAACAAAAATATTGGTGTCGGAATTTTTTATCATTTATAATTGGAAGAGAAAATTTACAACATTCGTAATGCCGGGAGAAAATTCATATAAAATTAACATTTATTATTAGAAACCTAATACAAAAAATGGACGATTTTTAAAGCAAAACACTTCATATCTGCTAAAAACAGTTCATAATTACAATAAAAATAATTTCGTGTTCTTTTTAAAATTTTCCTTACATTATAAAACACTTGAATTTAGTTTTTGAGATATTCCATTTATTGTAAGTAAAAAAAGTTTGTTTTAAAAAAAAAAGAATAACCTTCTTGATACGGTCAAAAAGAAGTTTCAAATTAAGAGACAGAAATAAAAAGAACGAAAATATTGGACACTAATATTTCAGAGTTAGTAAAATTTAAAATAAAGATTAATAATTGGTCGATGTTATTCTTTGGTAGTCATTTCATGATTTCTTGAGATAATATAGTTAATGATACATTAAATATATTTAAAATTACGTTATATTACCTTTTGCACTATTTTACATTACACCGAAAATATTTATATTTTTGTTTTAATATGGATTTTCCCAAAATTTTTTAAATTTTCCACGGAAGTTTTTTACACTTTATTTTTTTAATGATTTCATTTTCCTTTTAACAAATGGCTATTAAAATTAATAATTTTTTCTTCCTTTATTAAGATTTGAAATATAAAAATTGATGTATTTTTTTCCATCACGGGTGTTTCTGTGATAGGAAATTTCTTTATGAATACTATAAACTTATATATATATATATAGTATAAATTCTGCTCTCTGTTCGACATTTTCAATTATTGTCAGTTTACCAGCATATTTTCGAAAGAAGTGTACGGAAAAACTTGAGAGAGAGAGAGAGTGAAGAAAAAAAATTCCTTATATTGCGCACAAAAGTTATGATAGAGGCCACATGAAAATGATTGCAATAGCTCTTTTCTGTGAGATAAATCTGCATACAAATCTTCGATCGCTAATATTTATTTTCATACACACCAGATTTATTTCTTAATTAAATCTATATATATTACTTTAAAAATAATGTTTTTTCACTCAATTATGTTAACCATCGAAATTTCATTTTGGTGGGAATTGTGCTTTTAATTAAAAATTGTAATAACTATCATAATCTAGAATATACAGATCACTATGATTTGAATAAAATAAATTTTAAAATATTAAAACAATTTGTTTTAAGTTAGTTTTTTTTTTCCTTTTGACATTCAATTAAAAAAAACTTCTTTAAATTACATACACTTATAATAGCTGTAGATTGAAACAAAATATTATGAATCCATAATAATTGAAAAATTCATATAAATGAATTTTTTTTACAATCCAAATCTTTATAACAAGCGAAAACAAAAGTAATTTTTAACATTTACGAATATATGTGAAAAAAGCATAACAATATACTTTGGATTATAACCTGCAGACATATTTCTTCAATAAGTACTCCGCCCCTCAAGCAAACGCTAACTACCGCACGCAGTGCTTCCTTCAACATTCAAATTAAGTCTTCCCCTCCCTCTAAACCCTCTCCTCTACCTCATCGCCGCATCGAAGTAAGCGGGGCGTAAAAATGAAGAAGTGAATGAAAATAAAAGCCCTTCAAATCAGATGGCACAATGACGTTTTAACGCAATGATAGTTTCTCCTCGGCGCCTTTATAGTTTTTTTCCCACTCTGCCCCTTAACTTCGTCTTCTCCGCCTAACAGGCTTCTTTTCGGCCGTGCGATTCACGGGTTTGTTTCTGTGTGCTAATTAAGGGCTTCGGGCCCGTAAAAAAAGGATAGTAGGAAGAAATTAGGGAGGGTAAAACGGTAAAAAAATGTTTTTTAGCAAGTTCTTAATGGGAGGGGGAGGGTTAATCAACCGCAGGCGCTTAGAGGGGTGGAAAAGTACATTTTTTTAGTACTGTCGACCCTCTCCAAATACATTTCGGTTACTTTGTAACTGGAGATCTGGGGCTCTTTTTGATATGGTGTAATTATCATTATGAATTGCAGACAATACCGAATGAAAAAAAAAAAAAAAAAGAAAGAAAGAGGAAGGGTCGTCTTTTTTTAAGGAGTAAAGGAGCGTGGGCGTGCTTTTGAATTTTATTACAATCGATAATTTATGAGGGTATCTAACAGAGTTGGTTGTGGCTATCTGCTTCTTTTGTTAATTTTCTTTTATATTATCGATCGTTAGGTTAAATAACACCATAAAACAATACAGAGCTTCATATTTTTTTTATTACAGTTCGTGCACTCTGGTTTCCTCGTTCTAACTTTTGAACAGCCTAATTAGTTATTTTCCCGGAATATTTCAATAATAAGATAATAAATAAATATTTAAAAATGATATTCAGAGCAACGAACTTAATTATTCAGAATTATTACATTTAAACACAAAACTATTTTAAATTTATAAATAGTTAATTAAACTGTAAATGCAAAAAAAAAAAAAAAAAAAAAAAATGCGGATTGGATTAATTACATAGACAAAAAAAAATATAGAAAGTTACTATAACTATGCAACTAAAGATTCGAATTTTTACTTTGCAAAATTCTGGAATACCATTGCAGACACAAATTTATAATTTACACAGACAACAGATTTCTTTGAATTTTGGAATTTGACGAACAAAATAATGCATAGTATTTACGAAAAATTGTTAGCTATTTTTGTTTTACACATTAATGTTTCATTAAATTAAAATTGTTGACAAAGAATTAAAGTGCATTTGATATTACATTTTTACATCTCATCTAGAATAAGTTCAAATATATTGATATCCTGTACGTAAAAAAAAAAAAAAAAATATATAATTAATCTATTACATTTAATAAAACTCGCGGATGGTAACAAAATAAATTCACATTTTATAATTTAGTCAACAACTTTTAACTTAATCTTTTAATACGTCTCACAAGTTACCTTTTTCCACAATGAATAAAAATTATATTAATAGATTTTAATATCATTCAAAGTTTTGTGTACAATAAATACTTTCTTTTGTTAAATGAATAAATAGCTTTTATCAGTGACTCTAAGGTATAACTAAACATACATGACCATCAAAATTTAGATCTTTGGTGAAATTTTAAAAAGAAAAAAAAATCTTTATATTCATTAAGTAATTATTTTACTATTTTAAAATAAATTTTTAATTTTTTTTGTTTTAATTTTAAACTCAACGAATCAATTATAAACATATTCGCATATTAGTTCATGTTAATGAATGAGTATCTGATAACAATTTTTGTTGAAGCAGCTGTGAATTTATTTTTCAAAACCTAAATACTTTCATAAATAAACACTTCAAATCAATGCCATACATACATATATACAATATTTAATATGTTAAGCTTGGAAAAATTTTAAATAATCTAAATGAATCATTATTAAAAAAATTTCATATTTTGTGTATTCAATATACTCCATTCTTCTTCATTTCGTAAAAAAAATAATTCGTAGTAATCATAATAATTGCTTATCGTATTTCTAAATGAAAATATAAATTTAAAATTTTTAATCCATTAATCTTATTTTAAAATTAAAGTAACCATTTCACATTCAAAAGATTAAAATACACACATTCAGACAAAAACGCAACAAAGTTTCCAAAGAATAATAAAAAAAAAAAAAAGCATTAGAAATTGGCTAGTATCGAATATTTGAATTTAACATTCTAAAAATACCTCACAATTCCCGTAATGGTAAGTAGCAGTATCATTCCCCTTTCTCTTAATGGTTATTTGAGTCCGGGACAAATACCATCTCTTGTGTCCCAAGGGCAGGATTTCGTAATTTAGAACCAAAAAGCAAGCACGAAAAGATAAACAGAATATCTGGACGCTGGGCAACAGAGCGAAAGAGACAGAGCAGGAAAAAATTCAATTTTATTATTTATTTATTTAATCTGGAACGATCGAAAAGGCAGCAACTCGAAACCAACGTCAATTTTCTCTATGGAAAATAGCCCGAGAGCTCTTACCGTCTTTCTATTATTTTAAATGTTTCCCCATGATTTGGTAGCATGACATTTTATTGGAGTGCCCGAAATGGCCCTGTCCCTTATGTATGCGTGTGTTCCATCAAGAGATGAAGTTTCGCCCTAACGTACGTGGGAAAAAAACAGATGCCTCGAGAGCGCTCCCTGACCACTCGAAAATAGCGGAGGAGGGAAAAATTCGCCAGATATTGCTATTTGACAGTGGACAGAGAAAAGGTTATCTTATTTGGCGCAGTTATGACTCTTTGGCGGTTTTTAGTTCGAACACATTCAGAAATCTTCAAATAATTTTACAGGCCGTTCGTTCACATACAGAGCATTTAATATTGAAAAAAATATATTGGGAAGGAATTTCATGGGTTTAAATCGTTTTTTATAGTATTTTGATATAATTAAACATACGATTGACGATTACAAAAATAATAAGATGCTTTTTGAAAAAAAATTGGTAGATTTTATTTGACAATATTTAATATTGTCACTTTTAATATAAATAAAAAAATATATTTTTTTTTTCTGAAAAACACTACAAGTCTCAAATTTGTGAGCTTTAACAATTATTATAATAAAAAACAATGTCGAGGCAGATTTGATTTGGAAATAAATCGTTAAAATTAATAGATATATTTTTAAAATGTTCATTGGCAGTATGACACATTTTTTTTAAAAAAAATATTAAGATGATATCAACAATAACTACTCTCTCTCTCTCTCTATTATATTTCATTTAGAACATTAAGTATTTTTTAAAAAATATTTTTCTTTCTTTTTTTTTGAACCACGAGTTGTAAAAAATAGAAATAGTTTTATTAAAGATAAAAGTTATTTCAATAAAATTATTTTCAATAGCATCTTAATAATAATAATAAAAAAAATTAATAAAATAACTGTAAAAAGTGAAAAGGAAAAATATTTTTTAGCTTGTATTTATCTAAATTTACAAACAACCATTAAAATACATTTGTGTTTCAGCATCTTATTTTGTATAATTATGAAATATATAATACTATAATTAAAAAAATGCATAATGATCTATTTTACTAAATATTATTATTTAAGAAAATTTACATTGTTTGAAAAAGCCCCCTAAAAAGCATACAGTCAAAAAAAATAATAATAACATTGATATTTTGTTATCCTAAAAACTGCACGTAACACAAAACTCAAGTACTTTTTCATTTGATTTTTCGCACTTTTGCCCTTTCCATCTACTTCATTCCACAAACTCTTTATCCGGATTTTAAAGTTGCGCAAAAAGAACATTTTACCCATCAGATTGCAATTAAGTATAGGCTGGGTTTGAAGGAATACAAAAACTTCTAGATTGTTTTTCTCCCTTTTCATTTTAAAAGCATTCAATATATATATTTTTTCTATTTTAAGTTTAATTTCTCTTCTGGTTTAAAAGCAAGATAGGGAACTGTTTACTTTTCGAAACGCTTCTCCTTTTGATGAAAAGAGAAATGTACTTCTTTGATACAAAGTCCAATATCGCTTTCATTTTGACCGATAAAATTTGAATCTTTTTTTAAACAGTTGAAAGTTCAGAATCGTAAGTGTTTACATGGAAATTTTTTCAGTTAATACGTCCAGCTGTCTCTCGAGCTTAAATGATATTGCAAATGTACTCAGTCTGAATAATGTCACAAAATTTTTTTAACTGAAGTATTTTGTAATAATGGTATGAATATAATCGATATTGAATGGTCAAGGATATAGAAGTTATTGAATGCAGTGTCGGTTTAAAGTTCACAGATTTTTTAAATGTGAGATAAGAATGTTTTTAACATTAAAAAAAAAATCTTCAATTTCATATTGATATTATCAGATGAGACTGTGCCTAGTAGTTAAGTTTTCATATTAAGAACAATCAGAGTAGAGACTACGGTTATCAAAATAGCAATGTTTATAATCCTTTGTAAAACTATATATAAATCCAAAGTTTTAAATATATTGCAGTTAATAAATGAAATTTAATATTAGTAAATTTCTTTTACGTACAAATATTCCTCATGAAAGGTAGATATTTTTACAACTTTAACTAATGTCTCTCATGTCCAAAACTGTATAACAATTGCTTCAAATAACTGGAAATTTTTTTTTTAACTTAAAATGATGATAAATAAACATTATACTTTTCTCAAAAAAATGTTTTGTACAGATTTTTCTTGAAATACAGGTTTTCATGTGTTTTCAAATACTTTTTTTTTTTTTTTCCCATATTTGAAACAAATAAGAGCGAAGACAATTAATGTAATAACTTTAAAAATAATTTTAAATAGTGGGCTTGTAAATTAAAAAGCATTCGTAAATACAATTATAAATATTTTCCCTAAATTTCAATAAAAATGGAGGAAAAAATTATGTACTTAATTAAGTCTAAGATTCGAAGATAATTCTTTTCTTTTCTTTTAACTTTATGCAAAATATCATTTTAAAAATACATCATACATTTTCATATTCTTATAATAAATTCGTGAATTATAAATAAAAAAAACTTTTTAAATTATATATAACATTATATTGCATATAATTTGTAAACTTTAACTTTGAACAAAAATAAAGGTTTACTTACAGTTAAAAAAAAGAAAATTGGAGCTCTAAGTTACAAGTAAAATATACATAAATAAAAATAATTACTTAAGAAAAACTTTTTGATTACTCAGCCTGCCGCCCACATTTATTTACGAGAACTTATTTTTCTTACTTCCCCTTTAATCAATAGATAAATCGATATACATTTTAAATCTATATAGATTGATAATAGCATAATAAATATTTTAAAACATAGTTTTAAATACATTATAAAATAAAGGTTGATAGGACTTAAAAATATTCAGTCTAAAATGTTTTTCGCAGTAATAACTAAATTACTGGGATTCACTGAAAATATAAATTTAATAATAAAAGTGCAAAACTCTTCTGTATTAAAATTGTTAAATTCGCATTGCATTTAAAAATAATTTTTATGAATAAAGGCTAAAAATTTATTCCTCTGCAAAGAAAGTTAATCCTATTATGCAATGAAATAAAATGTTTTTTTTTTGACATTAAAATATCTTATACTTTTTCCATCCGATTAAAAATAGAATAAATTTTATCAAATGTAGGGGGGGGGGGGTTCTTGAAATATTTTTCTACAGCGGAAAGAAAAATTCTGTTATGAGTATTAGTTTCGAACGATGTACGAAAAACAAGATTAAAATATTATATTAATAAAGAAAAGGTTGGTTTCATGTAGTACATAAAGAAATTTATTTTCAAAAGCGATTAAAAATTTTTAAAAAAATGTACATATAAATTAAATTATTAAGTAAAAAATATTTTCATGAGCCAATTCCTTCAAAACGGTTTAAAAACTTTAAATTACAATTTTTAAGTGCTAACGTAGCAAAATATTTTGCGACGTGGTTGAAATAAAGCCTACCTGTGACATTTTAAAAATTTCTGCTATATATTATTAATGACTTTTAGACAAATAATGTATTTAAATAGCGTGTTTTTCAATGTATAAATATTATTCTATACACTTGTAAAATTCAGTATATATATATATTAAAGATCATGTGTTAAAGCCTCGATTCTACCAATTTTAATTCGGATCAGGGAGTGGGTAATTTAAGCCTTCGTCATTTGATTGATGTGGAAAATATGAGGTCAAGAAATGACTTAGCTACTTGAAAGTGATATAAGTTTACGGGACTAGTTAATAACAGCTCATAGAGTGTAGCTTTAGTAATACATTAATAAATCATATTATAAAAAAATATATCTTTATAACTAAAATTGGAATATATTATTTTTCATAAAAAGTAAACAAAAGTGTTATCTTCTTATAATTTGATTTTGTACTGTTTTTTTTTCTCAGAGAAATCTTTTCTCCAAATTTAAGTAACAAAAAGGCATATTTTTAAGGAATGCCATAAAAAACTCATAGATTGGCGCATATTTTTCCAGGTTTCCAATCATTTGGCGAGTGTTTGGCAACCCTTCACTGGGCCCTGTACCACAATTTATTGCTCCACGTGACCGCTCTCCCGGAAATGAGGGTCGCTACTTCCGTCAGGTTGGTTTCCATCATGCCCACTGCGCCCACCTTCCATACACGAGGGGGGGGGGCTAAAATATATATATATATATATATATGAAATAAATAAATGGAAAAAGGGTGAAAGTGGTTCTTTTTCGCGACCTGAAAATATATGGGACATTTGAGGGCGAAAATGATTTAAGACGTTTTGCAATCGTTCACGGAGCAAACAGTGTGTGCTTTTTCTATTATCGTGTTTTGGAATAACATATTTTTGCAATTTTCCTATACATTGAACTTTCTACTGCTCATGAGAATTCCATATGTTTAAATATATTATTCCTCTGCACGTATAAAAAGACATTTTCAAAATACATGGGTTTCATTAATTTTTTTTACACTACATTAATAATATATTGTTGAAAAGACTGGATATATATGAAAGAACACATGGCAGGTTTTATAAGAGAAATTAGAATTTATAATATACTAATATTTAATCAAAAATAGGATTGTCTTACAATTCGAATATTTGAAAAGCTTATTAGATATATTTTTACAGGTTTGATGAATATTATCCTTTTAAATTAGGGATTTCATTATTTAAACATTATTTTATTTAATTTTCTCAAAAAAATATTTTGTAATTCATATTTTAATAAAAAAGATATTGGAAATAGCTCTCATTCGATTTATTGTTTGACGAAAGGTTTTTGATAATAATCAAGAAATTTTAATGAATGAAAATAAATGCACATTTTTAGTCCATTCTTACTTCAAAAATTGAAAGCCGATAGCCACATGGATACAATATTATTCTTACCAATTTATCAGCGTAATACCCAGTTTAAAGAGTTGCATTTGAATAATTCTGAGAAATTATTTACTATTGTATTTAAAAATATTCTAACATGCATATATATTTTTAACTCAACAAGGGACGACTTTATTATCCCTAGCTAAGCAATATTTGCAGAATTCTAAAGAAATTCAGTTGATTGTTATTCGAAAATATGTATGAACTTTTAAAATTTTTAGAAATAAATGCTGCAATGTCTTTTAATTAACAAAGGAAAAGTATCTAAAAGTAAATTTCTTTCTCTCCTTAAGCATAACATATTTTAATCTTTGACTTGCATCATCATTCAATGAAATAAATAAAAATGCACTGTGATGCTCTTAACATTTAATGTTTTCCAAAATAATATTTCCATAAAGGAAAAAATTGGGCTCACTTTTTTTAAATATGTTCGACAGCTTTTAATTATTATTAGGAAAATATTTAAACCAATGCTGCGCAACAAGTTTATACAATAAAATGCTTAAGAATACAGAACAAAATGTAAACGCGGGGTAAAAACGAAGTTTGTAACTAATTTCATTTGTGATTAACAAGAATATACTATGCAAGAAAAAACTGCACCATTCTAAAAAATTTATGAGATACTTAGGGACAATTATTATAAAAGAAACATTATATATAGAAAATAATGAGAATGAAACAGTAACTCGGAGATTGTTTTAGATATTTTATAAAAATCATTAAAAAAAATAAAAAAAAACCGGAATATTCTTTAATACATGAATAATAAATGCATATGGTATAAAGTCCCAGAAGTTTCAGCCCATGATGTTACAATCTCATAAAACATTTCTTCAGCGGACAAAATGTATAGGCATATCCTTTCTGCAATATTACAAACTTCAATAAACACAGTTGCAGTAACACCTAGCTTTTCATCATTTTCTTCGAATATCTACACATTCCAAAACTTCCAGAGTTATTCCCATCTCACTTAACAATGAAAACGTTGCATTTCGAAACACAAATAACGTCAGAAAAGGGACAATATGAGAGGATAGGGAAACTTTTCTCACGTAACAGCAGTGAAAATCCAAAATCTCCGACAACGCAACAAACAGAACGTATTGGTCATGGTATCTAGTGTCCCCCCAGTAGCAGCTCCAGGGCTTCGCCGGGTGATATTGGTCGCATTTATTGGTTCTGGTAGGTGTCACCTTGCGAGGGTAGGGAAATAAGGGCGTATGAGAGTGGGGAAAAAATAAAAAGTAGGGAGAAGGTAATATCTGCTGTTGAATGACCGGATTTTATTTTTGCGACCCTTCCTGTTTGTAGCGAAGTATATTGGAAAACGCCGGGTAAGTCGACACGAAAAATTCAATGAATTTCTGCCCCCTTTTATTGAAATCCATGAAATACAAGGAGGGGTGAAGTCCTTTACGTGCCCAATACCACCAGTATTGCGGAAGTTTTTATTCAATAACCCAGAAGGGGAGGTACTTGGAATAGATTGATTTGGATCTTACAAATTACATTGAGGAATTCGTCTGATGGGATTTTTTTGGTCTTAGTCTAGTGTACAATTCATTGTTTAACATTCATAGAAAACTTTCTGATTTTACATTTTTTGCTAGTTTCAGTTATTTGCATCTTAAAGAAATCTAAAAGTATCTAAGATAAGTTTAAAAATGCTATTCACACATTAATTTAAGAATGCTTTTTAAAGGAGTTCAATAAACCAATTATAAATAATGAATACAGTAAGAGAAACTATAAATGTTAATCGTTATTCTGTATGAAATTCATTCAAATACAAAAAAGAATAAAATTTATTCAATTTAGTGATGCATAAAAAAAATAATATTTGTTCCAAAAAATTCTCATTGAGAAAAATCAAATAAGTATAAATTACACGAAAACTAATCACATTTCTAGTTAAAGTAATTTTTTTTTCGTAAATTGAATACTATAGTTTTAAATTTCAAATTTTTCATCCACACATCATTAGTCATAATGTTAATGATTATATATATATTAAAAAAGAAAAAAAAAATTAAGAGTTACAAAGAAGATACACAATTATTTTTTTAAATTATAAAAAAGTACAATAAACTAATATATAGTATTTAATTGCCAAAAAAAAAAAAAACAGAGCCAAATTTTGCACAGCAAAAATTTAAAAAAGAGATTCAATATACCTGAAAGAAATACAAAACCAAAATCATGGCTACATTCTTGACTCAATATCTTTGCATAATTTATTGAAGTTACCTTCTTAAAAAATAATTATTTTCAGTTTCAGATAAACATTACTAGAAATGTTCAGTTCACATGAACTCTATTAGCTAATTTGTATAAAATAATATAAGTTCCGCATTGGAAATGTTTTCAAAATTGAACGAATATAAGTATAATAAATATTAAAAACATGTACCGCTCTCTCTCTCTCTTGTTTTTGAAAAACTATTGCCACAAATAATCTTTAAAACATAAAATCTTAAGAATTGAAATTCTAAAGGAACAAAGCTTGTTCAAAATGGTGAAATTCACGTCTAAATTTTACTGAAAAATGATATGAATGATTGCTGTTTGATAAAAAGGATAAATATCATCTTAAAATGATAAAGTTGCATAAAAACCAGACTGTATGATTCAAAACTATAAATACAAAGGCACTGAAATGTTATTTAATCCTATTTTATATAAGGCTTGAATCAATTTTGAATAATTGATTAATTTTTTAAACCAAATTTTCAAGTTTAAAAGTCACACGTTGATGAGATTAATTGATTCGAAATTGGATAACAATTTATTGTTTTAAGATGGTAAGACTTAGCAGCAACACTATTATTATTGGCGACAAAAGTAGCGATATAATTACTACTAACTTACTCAACTCAATCCTCCTGAGAAACTTATTTCACTGAAAGGTACTGAAAGCCTAAAATCGTCCCGTTTTGTTATAACATATTTTTAATTAACTGATAGTATTTTATAATCTCACTTAGAAGCAATACGAGGGCTATTAGCGATGGAAATCATAATTTTGAACCTTGGTCAAGTGATAAGGACGACATCTGAGTTGGCA
The DNA here is from genome assembly GCA_019974015.1 of Nephila pilipes. Classification (NCBI taxonomy): domain Eukaryota; kingdom Metazoa; phylum Arthropoda; class Arachnida; order Araneae; family Nephilidae; genus Nephila; species Nephila pilipes. The sequence continues at coordinate 280,243 of BMAW01040680.1, read as the reverse complement.
CCCCATCTCCAAACTTCCACTCTAAGCCCTAGGACTTGGAAACTCGACAGATTTAATACGTATCGACCCCACTACACGGAAGATCTTTCGTGGGATAGAACTCGAACCCACGACTCGACGGAAAGAGCGTCGTCTGCAAGCTAGCAACCGTGAGTCCTCGGCTACCACGGATCCAAATTGGAAAAAGATAAGAAACTATAATGTAATTTGAGGAATTTTTATAACGCCTCAATCAACATTGATTAGCTGATTATATTTCTCACATATAAAATGCTAAAATCAAACGTTTGAAAAAAGGAGATATTTAAAATTAGACAATTAGAGACAACAGTGTAAGGGTAGTTTATGTCATTTTTAGTAATGCCTTATTCAATACTGAATAGATGATTATCTTTCTCAACGCATTTCTCAGCTCTAACTCAACCACTGAGGGTTAATCCAGATAGATTACCATCACCCTTACGCCCTCCTAATACAGAATGAGATGCTTAGCTTCGCCATTAAAAGTTCAAACTCACCATTTGCAAAGATTATCCTACCAATTTTTTTCCTCCTTTGCCTCTTTGCCATGTCAGCCACGACTTAAAGAAATAACGACCTCGCAGCCATAAATATAACTACTCACAAACCCAAGTCCCTGTCTTGCCCATCGCCGATCGAAAACTTTTTGACGCATCGTGGCAATAAAGCTTTAATATCTCTCACCAAATCCCCCATCACTCGATTTCTAAGGAACCAATCGCGAAAGACCTTTTCTCGGCCAACGACTGGGTTACAATTTGCACTTTTACCGTGGCAAAACTTAACGAACAACTGGGTATAAATCCCCCTCCCCTCCTTGGCAAAAGGGAGAAGGGATAGAATCTGAAGATTTACTCAGCTAAAAGCATGGGGGAAAAGAGCAGTCAGCTATGTTTACATGCCGCAAATAACGAGCCTCATCAATTTCAGGCCCTTAAGCACGGGCCTTAAGGCCCTCGCACGTAACGGCCTGACCAGTACAAAGGAGGTAGTGGGGGAGGTGCATGAAAATGGGCAGAGATTAAAGGGGGAGGGAGCGGCAAATAGTAGCTGGGGGGTCCTGAATTGGAGTGTAAAGGTTTTGGGGTGTTCTTGATAAGAATGATGTATGCAAACTGCCGCTATGCGCCGAATGGCTGTCATCCTTAATACATGGGATTTTGAAAAGACTCTCCGCTTCCGATCTTACCCGCCGTTTCCACTTAGAGGTCTTCGCTGAAACGCCAGAGATGGGGGGTCATCTAGAAAATTATTGGGTCGTTTTCTTAAGTCCCTTTTAGCACCTGATTGAACTTACCTGGAATGATAAGCCTTGCACGAGCAGAAGATTGCAATTTGCTCGGAAAAGGACGGGATGTGTTGGGAGTAATGTAAAGGGTTAAAATATTCATACAATCATATAGTTTTACTCACAACAAGTACATTATTGGATTCATTTGAATCGTAAGTTTTGGAATAGGTATATGGCAAAGAATGGAATACATGAATCCATGACAATACGAAAAAATTATATCGAATTATTAATTAAAAGGATAGTGCTAGTCTCTAGTAATTACAAAACAGTAAAAGAAAAATCTGTAACCATAATCGTTGTGCAAAAAATTGCCTAAATTATTTTTAAGTGCCTAATAATAAATTAAGCATAAAGTAGAATGAATTAATGAACATTATGAAAAAATATTTCAGCATAAACAAAAATAAAATGAGATCAAATAAATACAAATAGCTCTTTAACAACGCTTCCCACTCTCTGAGTTTAAGAAAAGTCGTGGCTTAAAAAACAAAAGCAGCAAACTTGACATAAGCTCAAACGAATACGATTGAGAATTTATTTCATAATACTATTTAATCATGTTTTTATTTTTTAAATGTAAAGCTAAATAATTAAAAACTGCTTTGTGTATATCAGATATTTAAGACTAGGTTTCATGATTTAATTAATAATATATGTCTTACATAATATTTTATTAATAATCAGAAATGATTCATACCCTACACTTTCTTTTACCCTTTGGCAACAAAAAATAAAAATTGTAAACAATAATTAATATTAATACTTGTCTTATTCAAAAACGAATCTATTTTTGTCGGAATCGTAGCAGACATTAATATTACAGACGATTCTCAAATTTATATGGACTTCAATTTCTTCTAAGTTTTAATGCGTTATTAAAAATATAGGGGGAAGGGAAAACAATTCAGCTTATTATGTCACTACTAACTTTACCTGAAAAATGAACAGAAACAAGTCCCCCCCCCTTAATATTGCGTCCATCTTGAAGAGAATCGGGTTAATTTAAAGTAATAAAATATTAAAATTTAATGTATGGTTCATGAAAGTAAAATATTATATAATATATATTGTTGCTCGTGAATGCTATTAACGTGTAACCGTATTATTTTTTTTTTTCTCCTCCCAGCTTCTTTTACCCTAAAACTATGCCAGTTCTTGACCATGAATTGCAGGGATATTTTATCAAGATATCAAAATGAAAATACAATGTTCTCAATCCTATAAGTAAAACAAGGCGTGGTGAGAAAAATCGCTAGATGGAAAGGGTGTGGTCCAAGAGTCTTGACCCCCTTATCCTTTACCAGTTTATTTATTTCATTATAATTCTTCCCAAAGTTTACTGTTTGTTTTGAAGAAAATGTCACGCAGAAAACTCGAGAGAGAACTTGCTCAATTGTTGCAGAAAATTGGAACAAATTTAAGAAGATTAGATTCGTTTCTTCTGTAATGGGAAACAAACAACATAATAATAAGTTGCAAAAGCAATAACGTGAAGATTTATTACATATTAAGAACTGAATTTTTAAAGTTCTCAGCACAAATAATGTAATTTCTAATAACTTATTGTTAAGATATAGTGATACGTAAAATGTGTACCGTAAATAACAAATGTTTGTAACGGTAATCATTAAACTTCACTTCATAATTAGTTGTTTCATAAAATTATTTTTACAAAAAAATTGCATTAAATGTGTTATCTCCTCTTATTTTTTTATGTACATTCAAGTGTTTTAAAGAAATCGAACGTGGTAATTGTTGATTGTTTTATTAACATCGTAACGAAGTCACTCTCGTAATTGTGGGCCTTGATTAAGTGACAAGGACGACACCTGAGTTGGTACTCCGAACTTCCACACCATCCAATTGAGGACATTGAGCCTCGATTGATTTAACGTGTAGCAGCTCCACGACACAATTGTTCTTTAGAGGCATCAAGACTCAAATCCACGACTAGATATAAACAATGCCAGCCATGAGCTCGATATCACATGACGGCTGCTCAAACGTATTGATGTTAACACGCGCCGCATAATTCAGCAATAAAAGAATTCATTTTTCTTTGTTTCTGCGATATAAATGATATATTCGTGTTATTTTTATTTAAAAAATTGATGGTATCTGCAAAGTTTTATTTCCTTTAAAACAATTGTACAAAATTTATGTGAAGCGAAAAAGTTATAATACACTTTAATATGTAACTACAACATTTTGATGTAATTTTTAAAAATAATATTTTAGTTTTTATCACTAGATAGTTGCTTGTGCAACTTTCAACGTAACCGAAGTCCTATAATTTCAAATTCAACTCTGTGTAATTGAGATAATATAAAAAAAATGCCCCCAAAACTACTTTAAAACAATTATGATTTAATAATAATTTATTTCTTTCATTAAACCAACTTCATAGTACTGTTAACAGCACTCCATTAAATAAGGTCAATATATGAGAAAAATTTTAAGATTTTCCTTTGTTCACATAATATTTTTAGAACAGTTTTGAAGTATTTATTAATATATATTGCCTTTTATATCTTAAATTTAATGGAAAACTATTGTGTTTCAGGGAAGTCCTCCTAAGCATAAAATGTGGGATGAGAAGAAAAAATACCATGAGACCCATGGCGGTTTATTGAAAGTCTTAAAGCATTTTTCTGGAAAATGTTTAAGCAAAAATGCTTAAATAAAATGATTAAATGAATAATACACAAAAAGATTAAATGACGAGGCTTCAACTCTGTACTTTCTTCCTAATTGTTTGCACAGAGAGCCTTGATATAATCAACAAAGAATCCTCAGAATGAAACAAGCTACAGAAAAAACATTAAGACATCATTGTAATAATTATTGGTTTTGAATCTGTTATCGTTTCAGTAGCTTTAGTTTTTAAAAAAAGATTTTTAACTTTGAAATTTTTGAGTAATTTTTTTCCTTAGTAAGAAATATTTTATCCGTATATAATATTATTCAATACTAAAACGGAGTTAGTCAATGAAGAGAAAAAAAAATCTTGAAATTTCTTGGTTTTATTACATAAATAAAAAGAAAGTTTTTGGATAAAAAAGAAGCGAGAAACAACATCGAAAGCAATTAAGGTTGAACTGCCAAATTATGTTTATTTCATTGTAATTTGCCATACTGTTAACAAACAGTAACAAAAAAAAAAAAAAAATACTTTCAAGCTTTCTTGTGTTTATATTTTCGAAATTTTTTTAAGTGTTAATGAAAATAATGCGTTTTTCACCAAAACTCAGGAAAACACCACTGCGTTTCAGGAAGTACTCTTACAAACAAAATATAGGAGAGAAGGAAAAAAAGACATAAGGCCCCTCGCTGCTTAGTACAAGTTCTTACACATTTCTCTGAATACCGCCAAACGATTAAAACAAGAAACTTCAGTAACTTCGCCACAAGTTCTTCCTGCTTCGTTTGCACAAGAGCCTTAATGTCCCCCACCAACAAAGAACCCCGTGATTCTTAGGCAGAGACGAGTTTCGCTTCAAAAACACAGGCACGCAGTATTTTTCCTCAGCGGGGACGTTACTCCTGTGGCAGCACAGGCCAATATCGACAGGCGTAACTAGACAATAAATGGACAACATTGACAGCAATATATACCCCGTTGGGATGCAATGCATCAGGGCTGCCGAACACTAAGTGCATTTTGGCGACGTGGATCGAATGCAGCGGGAGGAAGAAGGAAACGAAAAAAAATATATATATAATAATAATGGCAGGATAAATAGATTGGATATGCCTGCTAAAGCGGACATAAGCAGAATTTCAGCCGATCTGGAATTTGGGGAGGGTGGAACCTTCAGTAAGAAGAAAGGAGCTTTTCTCTCTTTGGCAGTTGTATATGCATCGGGGAAATCTCGTTTGACGCATTATGACTAGGGGTGATGGGGGATTTAAGGAGATTAAATTAATTATTGGGCAGTTGTTCCAAAATGGTAAGGAGGAGGACAGGGTAAAATTGGATGTCCATTATGACAATCCGGGGAGAAATTTTGAATGAAGAATTATTGGAAGGGATTATGTTCGTTTCATACGGATTACAGTGATTATTTAATCCTTAAAATGAGCTCATCGAGTTTGGTTTTATTAGTTTAGTCCAGATGCACCTGCAAGATTGATGCTTTATTTCTTAATGAGTATGTTCTTTTTCAAACGGATTAGCAAGTTTTGTAAAAAGGACTCAATGAGTTTTTAAAAAAAAGAAAAAGAAAGAAGTTGCTCTGGCATTGCTGTATCCGCATTAGTATATAAGTTCAATTTAAAATACGCGTTCAGAATTTCACATGTAATGCAATTCTTTAATACATGTACTTTATAGAATGTTTAATCTGTTGATGAAACCTTTTCAAAATATTTTTGAACAAAAGTACAATACTAGTAAAGGAGAAATAGTTCATAACATAATTTAAAACTTTTCGAAACCTACATATATACTTTGATATCTTTCAAAATATTAATTTCACCATTACTAAATTATATATTATTAATAAAGAATTGGAAATTTCAAAAAATTCCAAATCACGCCAAATCAGCTAAAATAAGAAAATAAGATCCAACCAATTGCAGCTCATGAAACATCAATCGCATTAATTCCTTTTAAGAAAAATCATATATATATATATATATATATATATATATATAGGCATATTAAATAGATTCTCGATTCTAAAGCATATTATATCGATTCTTAAACATCTCCGTAAAACAAACACTTATTTTCTTCCTTCTTTCAATGCTTACTTGTACAGTACAATATTTTTTAGTACAATTTCTTATAAAATTAATAAACTTTTAATTTTTCGTTTTTATTCTTACAAATTTTGAGTGGAAAAGGTAGAATTTAGAAGTAATACCTAAAATATCTAAAGGAATAGTAGAAATATCAGTATTATTTTCTGTCTCTTAAAAAGTTCGGGTTCGCGGTAGCCTACTGGTTAAGGCATCGGACTCGAGGCCGGCGGTTTCGTTGAGTCATGGGTTCTTGATGCCGCAAAAGACACACCGTGGAGCTGATGTATGTTAAATCTGTCGGGACCCAAAGTCCTCCCGTTGGCGTGGTGTGAAAGTTAGGAGAAGGGAGTGCCAGCTCAGGTATCGTTCTCGTCACTTGACCGAGGTTCAAATTTACGAAGTCCGTCGCCAATAGCGCTCGTGTTGCTTCTAGTGTAACATTAATAACACCAAACCAAACTCTTAAAAAGTTCAATAGAAAATGGAAGAGGTCGTAACATATCAAAAAATGTTTAATAATAAAAAATTTAAGAATAAATATTATAATGGTATCTTATTCATCAGATACTTCAACGCTGCATCAAAAAATTACAATTACAAAATTCGTAACATTCAGAGCTAAGAGACATATATAATCGCTCGGTAAATTTTTTAAACAAACAAGTATTGAGGTCTTACATAATTTTTTTAAATGTATACAAAAATTACGGTTTCAAATGTATTTTCGAACGTACGAGTATGTGGGGCTTATTTTGTCTTGATTGAATTTAAATTACAAAACTTAGTGGATAATGATTATATGATACTTAACTTTGCTAAACACGAATAACAACTAAGCAAATAATATGAAAAGGTATTAAAGTTTAAGGTCATACATTTTCTTGCAATGTTTTAAAATGCATAGAAGGTTAAATAAGTAAAAAAGAAAATTATTCATATTAATTTATCACGATTTATTTAGTTCTATTGGTTGCGGTAGCTTAGTGGTCATGGTCGAGGCTGGTGTTGCTTTGTCGAGTCGAGTGTTCAAGCTCTGATGTCACTACAGGACCACCGAGTAGCGTTAAATATGTCGTTCATACGTCGAGACTCAAAAATATGTGCTAATATGTTAAAATCCTAAATCCTTTGATTAGCGTGGTGTGGAAGTTGGGAGAGAGAAATGCCAGCTCAGATGTCGTCCTCATTACTTTACAGAGGTTCAAGTCCGTCGCCAATTCCCTTCGTGGTGTTTCTCTTTGCAACGTAATAAACAATCTCACAATCACATTTAGTTTGATTTTGAGTTGTATCTTTCCTTCCGAAAGTACACTCTATGACAAAAAAAAAAAAAAAAAAAGGAAAAAAAAAAAAAAAAAACGACGCACCAAGAAGGAGTTGCCCGATTGTAATGAAAATTCGTATGCAAAGACATTTGGACAAAAAATGCAAACGATTAAAATTTGGTGTCCAATGAATGAATAGAGGGAGCTACAGCACATCGAAACTGCGCACACAACAGGTGTATATAAGAAGTGATTCTCAATCGGAAGGTCAAATTTTCTGTTTCATTGAGGTATAAGATACCTTTCAACGACTGAAAAATGCCTCGTCGCAGGATTCGAGCTCATTACGAGCAACTTTCGAAGTTTGAAAGAGGTCTTATCATTGGATTGAAATAGGTAGGTTCAGCAAATCGGAGAATTGTTCTACATGTGGGTCGAAGCGATGCGGCGATAATAAGATGCTGGCAAGAATGGGTGAACAATGGCAGATTTCAACGTCGTGATGGTAGCGTCGTGATTTCGCCCGCACACTGTCGAGCCAGATTACAGTGGTGCTTGGCTCGACCAGGTTGGAATGATGCTGACTGGGGATGTATAGTGTTTAGCGACGAATCCCGCTTCCAACTGTGTCCCGACAATCATCAAAGACGTGTCCAGAGACGCCCAAAGCAGCATGCCGATCCTGCTTTCACTATTGCACGCCACACAGGCATCAACCAGGACTTATGGTTTGGGTGCCATTTCCATTGATAGCTGGACCTCTTTGGTCGTCATTAGAGGTACACATACAGCACAGCGGTACATCGATGACATTCTGAGACCTGTTTTATTAACGTTCCTTTTGCAGTAACCTATTCTTATTTTTCAGCCAGATAATTCCAGTCCACATACGACACATGTTGCTATGATCTGTCTTACAGCTTGTCAAACACTTCCTTGGCCAGCCAGATCTCTCTCCAATCGAGCATGTCTGGGATATGATGGGAAGGCGACTGCATCTACCAGTGAATATTGATGACCGACAATTGGAGTAAATTTGGCAAGAAATACCGCAGGTGACCATCAGGGAGCTTTATCAATCTATGCCGCGTCGTGTGGCAGCTTGCATCCATGCTAGAGGTGGGTCAACACTTTATTGAGCTCGTTACTTTGTAACTATGTAACTCTGAAATAAATCATTCAAATTTTCTGAAATTTTAATCATTTTCTATTCTGTACTTAATTTTCCTATTCACCAATTTTTGTCTCCATCGGACAACTTCTTCTTGACGCGTCGTGGTTTTTTTTTTTTTTTTTTTTTTTGTTATAGAGTATATTTTTAAAACAGAATTCGTAATAGTGTAAAACCTAATCAGACACCAAAAATCCTTTGTTTTATTTTCTTAAAAAAAGATACTTCTCTAAAATAAAACCCAAGCCCGTCTGAGATATCTTTATTATTATTTTTTCCCAGAAAAACTTAGGAGAAGGAGGGTATAAAAGTACTTTCGATAAAATTTTCAGGAAAGGATAACGGAGATAATCTTTCAATCGGACAGTTTTGGTAAAGGACTGTGCAATCCATTCCGAAAGTATGACTTTTCCACAGAATGTCATAGTGGCACTGAATCACAGCAATGGTGGAAAAGAGGAAAGGGGACAGAATTCGAAATAGCATCCATTGATCACCAGCTAGTTAAGTTGTATTCGATACTTCAAGTATCCTTTATTTCTTTGACTTATTGAATCCATTCGCATTCCTATTCTTCAATCAATAGGATTTGAAATAATTTAATGGAATAATGGTAAATCTAATTTTTCAATAAATATGTATTTCATACGGAAGTAGAGGGGGAAAGTATCTAATGGAATGGAATGTGAATTTCATAAGGAGAGAGAGAAAAAACTAATTACATTTGAGTTTAGTTAATCGAATTTAATAAGGGAATGGATAATAAAAATTTCACAAAAACCTAATTATGTTGTATTTGTACAATGCTAAATATAATTTCGATGTATTTTGGGTTCATGAATTATTGTTCCTGAAAACATGACAGAGCTGTAAAATAAATGTGTGGGAATATTATTTGCTTTAAAATAATATATTTTTTTGCTTAAAATTGACATTAAAAGTAATTTAAATCGTAAATAGAAAAAATGACCTTTAAATTTACATACATGTGTAAACCAATTTTGTTTCTCAACTTTTTAAAAATAATATTTACATAAAAAAGTACTTAACTTTTTTTTTCTTGCAAAAATAAAATGAAACAATACTGCTATTTCATTTTGAATTGATCAGATTCATTGTTAAAGTAAACTTTTTGAAAGCATGCAAAAATTAAATAGCAACAGTATTATTTGCAATTAGTATTTAAATTTAAGTTTTGAACTGCTTTTAAAGAAATGCGCATTAGAAATATTATGTGATAAAACTATTTTAGATGACAATATTTATCAACAATGGAATAATAAATTGATGCTTTTTATATTATAAGAGAAAGAATACAATTTGTCCTTAAATTAAAAAGAAATATATCAGAATAAAATAAATAACAAATTTCATTTTAATTTTACTGAATTAAAGATTTTTAACTAGTTTTACTTTCAAAATTACTTATGCGAAAGATAAACAATTGATGTGATCTATATATTTCGACTTTTTCTAAAACGCTTAAATTTATTTCATCTCCTTTTGAAACTTCTTACGTTCATGAAAAATGCCTAGACTTCGATAACCTAAAGCAAAAAACAACCTCAAAACATCCATTTTTAATATGTGCACGGCTCCCTAAACGAATTCGTCTCATAAGGGACTTGGACCCGTCATAAACCGCTGCCGCTTTCCTAAATGTGCGTAAAGCACCGCAAATGGGGCAAACGTAATTTGTACCCGTTACGCTGTGCGTCATTAGAAACGACGCCACATCACGGCCCGTTACCTCGAGTGCAATAAAAACGTTAAGGCGAGAAACGTTAAAAAAAGTAAATAAAAAAAACGCCTCTATCTTTCTTTTCCCCTCTAGATTTCTTTCTCTTTTCTAGCATGTTGATACTGCACATAAATGCATATAATGCTCAAGGAATGTGAAAGCGCAACTATGAAGATTGTATCGGATACCTCCGATACATTTCATTGTGATGATCATTGGAGATACGGAAAGCGGTGTTTCCGCCACAAAAAAGCCGTTAATTTATTTTTCAATGCTTTTCGGCGTTACCTTAATATGAAATGAAGAGAAATCCGTTAGGAAACTATACCAAAAAACGATCGTTTCGGGGAAAGAGAAAAAATATATTGTTGATGGAATATTTTTAATCTGAAAATGACAAAGTGCTTTTATCGAGCGAAATGATCTTCATAAAACAGTGTAAACTTAAGTCCCTAAATAAAAATTGAAGTAGGTATTGTGCGTCCTTAAATAAAAGAGATATTGCTATACATCGCAACTGACAAGAAATTTGTGAACCTATATCTCTCTATATTTTTTTATTCATAAATTTAAATTAGGAAGCGAAGTAAAAGGGATTAAAAATTGTCGCATTCCATACTTTTATTTACCATTCAGAGATGCTAAGTGATAAGGTTATATCTAAATAATTTTGTCACCTTTTTAAAATACTTATCATCAGCTTTTCTAATATATATATATATATATATATATTAAAAAATTCAGAAATTTATTTCGATTTGATTAATAATATGTCTTAATGAGGGAAAAAAACGATTGATGATCATTTATACGATTTTAAAAAAAATTGTTTCACTTTTTAACTTTGCTGTCACTAGTTTTAAATAATCCTACCTTATACTTCAATATAATTCAGTTACATTTAAAATATATATTTAATAGCATGTTCATAAATTTACATTCTGTAAGACTTCTGAAAAAATTAATGACAAAATATTTTCTTTAATTCTAAAGATCAAAATAAATAATAAAATTAGTTTTTTAAAAAAAATTGAGTACTATGAAACTATTCTTTAAGGAAAAAAAGCGAAAAATATTTTGTTTCGTTAATATCAATTCAACATTTAACATTCATTTATCTCTTTTAAGATAAATATCTGATATAGATGACTTATCTCATATTTTATTCAAAATTATTTATTAATTGTATTTTAAATAAGTAAAATATACTGATAGCATTACATTTTCGATGAAATTAAGGAAAACAAATTCAGCACTGAAAATTATTTGAAAACTGAATTTGTAAATCCCTGCATTATATATATATATATATATATATATATATATATATATATATATATATATATTGGTTCAGATTTACAAATATAACTAGTTTCTATTATTATTGATAATCATTTAAACAATCCAATTTCAGATATGCATTTAAAATAAATTATAATTATTAAGTTAAATAATATTGTTCAGTTATTTTTCTTTCTTTTTTTTTTTTTTTTTAAGTGGCACGATGTCTGCTTTTAATATTTTTCTTTGCATTGTTACTTACTTAAAACGTATTTACAGCCATATTTCAAGTTAATATATTCATCATATTCTTATTCCAAAGAGAAAAAAAATCCTAGCATTTGATCACGCAATCTAATTTCCATCATCAAGAGAAAATTTCTCCAAATAATTTCCACAGAATAAAAGATCATTCTCAAGAAGAAAAAAAATCATTCTAATTGAAAGGTACACACAGATGACCGTAAAAGGCGGAGACAATAGATGTCCGTCAATCTTAAAATAACACACTGTAATAGCTGTACTCAAGTCGAATTGGAGGAACACCCATATAAACTTAGTCAATCCGGATACCACACCCAATGTTTAATTAACTAAGGGAAAAGGGAAAAAGGGCCTCCCTCGATAGGAGGGGTAAATATCTCTATTGTAATTGTCCAGTATCCTCTAAATGGACAAATCGGAAAAAGATGTACAAATTGTAGGGACAGTAGTTTGTTGGATATTCAGTCATTATCTAGGATGATCTGATTGTCGGAAACTTCAGAAGAACAATTTCCGACTGGTCAATTGGATATCTTTAAGGAAAAAATGATGAAACACGTAATTTACTTAATCTCAGAATCATTTGTCGTTCTTATTTAATGAATGAAATACGTATGTAGTTAATATCTTGCTCGTTTTCAACATCAGAAATTATCTTTAAAAGTTTATTAGAAGTACTAATGTAATACAACATATAAATAATTATGTGCCTAATGTAATACAACATATAAATAATTATGTGCCTAATGTAATACAATATATAAATAATTAT
>BMAW01040680.1:200652-267678 GCA_019974015.1 Nephila pilipes | reverse complement strand
ATATAAATAATTATGTGCCTAATGTAATACAATATATAAATAATTATGTGCCTAATGTAATACAACATATAAATAATTAATAATAATAAATATAAACAAAAAAAATAAATAAAAGCCCGGCTAGTACTGCAACGAATTCATATTCGATGGTTAAGTGTTTGGGGTTTGTGATTCTCAACAAAGACAGTCGTGTGCCTGGGGCTGACACATATTAAATACGTCATTACTCAATGTCCTCACGCTAATTTCTGGCAAATGTGGGAAATAGAATGCCTTCTCATGCAAGCCATCGTGTATCAAAATTATGAAGCATGTTGAGTATGTTAAGAAAACTTTCAGATAATGATAACAAGAAACTGTTCCACAAACAAATAAACGATAGTAAAGAAATAATACATTTGTTGCTCAATATCCCATAAAATCAGCCAAAAGATAAAAAAGTTCAAGAAAAATAACTTTACTTTTTTTTCAGAAGAAGTAACTTATGAAAAACTGAACTTTCATTCAACGTAATACATTCCATAAAATACTGCTTTTCGAGCAAATATAGATTTGACACGAAAATGCAACGCGAAAAAAATCGAATAGTGAGAAAATGATAATCTACAATCAGACAATAAAACAAGATTCTTCCACCTTCATATGTACAATCATTTAACGTAATGCATACAATAAAACTATTTTTATTCGGATTGGCGTAGAATCATCGCGCGATTTTCACGTGAAAAAAAAACTACGTCGAAAAGAAATGATAATCACCTACACATGATTCACTCTAAATAACACGTGTCATTTCTAGTGAAACGGGGGGGGGGAATGAAATATTTTTTATATATTTTTACGATAAAATATCTCTGGAAATCATTTTAAAGAAACCATCGTTTAAATTTTCAAAGCAATTTTCTTATGAGCGAAACTGATAAAATTAAATAATTAGAATAAAAATTCAGCCTATTGTTATACAGTTAAAAATTTAAAAGTAATTGAAAGTTCATGTAAGAAGGAGTGCATCAACTTTAAATAACTTGATTTATTACAAAATATTTGAATGGCTTATCTAATAACTTTAAAAAAATTCAAGAGTTTTACATAATTAACATATATATATATATCTAAAATTTTATTAAGGTATTTAATTTTCTTATTAATTTTTATAAATTGACGTATTAGAATATTATATTTCTTTAACTTCAGTCGTTTAAAACAAAGAAATATTTCAGCATAAAAACAATAGTTACTTATTCCAGGGCTTGTAATAATGATTTTTTTTAATGTATGCTTCGGCTTCATTAGTATTACAGCCTTAACATTCATACATAATTAAAATTTTAAGCATCTCATTTTTTAGCCTTTAATTTGGAACAAGAAAACAAAAAGAAATCAAGAGGAAATTCATCGTACTAGAAAGCAAAACGAAGAATTTGGTCACCCACCACAAAATTTTGAACCATCTTTAAGGGACGAGGACAACAATTGAGATGACAACCAACTTTCCCAACTTCCACACTAAGACACTGTCAGAGGACTTTAAATAATGACAGATTTACGTGCCCCATAAAAAGACGGGTCTATAGCGGAGTGAGTGAATGATAGTTGGTGTTTGTGGTGCAAGAGCCAAATCTGGCTATGAGATGCCAAACCATGTGTAACTGTGTTCCAGACTTAACAAAAATGGGGAAAGGTAAAAATTGATTGACAGAAAGAAAAGTAGAAAACAGTGATGGATTGCTAGGGTTTCCCAGGAACGCTTCAACCGTGCTTATTAATGAGAGTAATCCTCATGGGAAAGAAAAAGATCACAAAGGTACCTCGAGGGTCATGATGCCCTAGAGAAGATAAGACCCTTAAGGAGGGGGGGCAGTGATGGAATCAGAACGCAAATAACTGAATTGAAACATCACCGACGATGAGTTCACGACAATGTCCCCTTGGCTACCGAGGTCACAATTCAATGCTTCAGCTTCATGAAAAATATAGTCATAACATTCATACACTAATAAAAATCTAAGCATTTCATTTGTAAGTTTTTAATTTGAGACCAAAGAACAAAAACAAATCAAGAAAAAATTCTTAATAATTTAATCGCTGGATTTAAAAAATAGTGTTCAGCTCATAATAAACTTTTAACAAAAAGCCTTATGAAAATAATATTGCTATGGAAATATTCAGAATCAATTTTTGAGAAAAACGAATCTTGACACATCGAACCTCTTTTGATATTAAATCCATAATTTGGTCTTTAGACTAGTTTTCAAAGTATAATTTATTAACTTTAGTTCGACTGCATGTAAAATTTATTACGAAAAAATTAGAAAGGGCTATAAAATGAGAATTTTATAAAAAAAAAAAAAAAAAAAAAAAAGAAATGTCTACGTATTTGAAAATTGGGGGTTTGAGGTTACTTTGATTTTGTCAGTTATATTTTAATGAATCGAGGACAATAATATAGTTTTATGCGATTCCTTCTTCAAATAATTAGTTTATTTCATATGAATATATCTAACTTAAAACTTAATTTATCGCCGTAATTGCTCTGTCAATGCAAAAAAGACCTTTTTTGCATTATATATTACAATATAGTTTCAACAATACAAAAACAACAGAAAGAAAATATTGAAAGAGTCTCATTAATCAAACAATGAAAGATAATAGCATAGGAAAATCAACATTGAATGAAATGATTGCTCCGTAAAACCACTTTCATGGCAATAATTCCTACTTTGCAGGGAAAACATTACACACGATGTAGTACTGCAATTGGAGCATGACATGACGTGATATATGATTTTCTCCTTTTCGTCCCCCCCCCCCCAATGCTGAAAAAGAACCGTCCTCTTACAAGTAATTCATTACACTCTGTAACATTATGGAAAAAAATCAATGATAATGTAACGCTAAGCGCTTTTCTTTTCTTTTTACAATAGGAAAATTTTTGTCAGAATATTTGGTAATTTAAACTGCAAACATTTTTTATTGGTTTTAAAGGCTGTATTGTGTGCATTTTTTTGGTTTGCTCACTTTTTATTGAGAAATGCTTTTTTTTTTATTTATTCTAAATTTTTTCAAGCTTCTTTCATTTAATTTTTTATAAGTGCTTTAAATATTTTGAAAAAAGTTGTTATTGCTATTTTTTTTAAAAGCGGGTAATTTAAAAGACAGTCAGTTTGAAAGTAAACTTTAAAAAGTTTTATTCTTCTCATTTTTTATAATTATAAAACCAATTGTTTAGTATTTTACATCGCGTAATTAAATGTTTAATAGCAACGGAACATCCATTGGTAAAACTCATTATACAATAATATTAACTCTTTTATTTTCAAAAACTTAACATCAAACTTAAATTTCAATTCATGTAATATAATAATTTCGCTTAAGAAATCTAATATTTGCATTTCTTTAACTTTCAGTTGCAACTTTTAAAAATACAGTCTGGGTTTTTTTTTTTTATTAAAACACATTGTCTGAAACTTTCGTCTACTCAAATGCATTATGACTAAATATACTAAAAATTACATTCAAAAATACGAATGGCTTTTTATTTTAGTTACCAATGATGAATAAAATTTTAAAATCTAAAGTTTTCCCGGTACTTAAAGAAGATGACTTTATGAAATGATATAAAAAGAAACTATAACATTAAGGATTGCTACATTTGAAAACCACAATAGTTTAAAAAGTTGGGGAATAATCTTATGGTAATGAATACTCGGATATTTTTCCATTTTTTTTTACTTGAATATTTATAAAGACAATTGTGCATATCTTAAAATGCATTTTTAGAGTAGGAAATTAACTGCTAGAAAAACTCTTATTATTTTCATATTCAATTTATATCTCTTTAGAAAAAAAATCTGATATACTTTAAATAAACTTATTTTGCTTTCATTTCAGATTTTATTTTTGAAACAGCGCGTGGAAATGTCTAACAAATCAAACGTCTCTCCAATTTCAATATTAATAGGAGAAATTTTCTTTTCAGTTAAGAAAAAAATTTCCTTTCAAATACGAAAGAGGTTACAGTTACAATGTTGTAATGCCACCGTTTGTGTCTGCTTTCACAAGTAAGGATCTTCATTATTTGCAATATTTCCTTACAGTGCAAACTTAGTTCTTTAAATGTGTTATTAGACTATCATTTAATTTTTACCCAATCCACTTATGAATTGCGTGAACTGATATATAATAAAAAAAATTCAAGCTATGATTAAAATTATGGTCGAATCACTCAAATTCTTACACCAAATATGAGATATCCATTTTTATCACAAATACTTCAAATTTTATCTTCAGTTAAGGTTTATTTGCTGTCATGTTTTAGTGCCAAAAGTTTTTGATATTGTAGTGAATTTCCATTATTTTGCGTTTCGTTATTTTTTAAATTATTACTCCCAATACATATAAAAAACTATGCATAACAGTAAATCTGAGAAAGAATTGAACATGCTCTGTATTAAACATTTTGCTGAAATCCATAAAATTCATTTCGTAATTAAATAAATCTGATACATAGTTTAATTAAATGTTTTAATGTAATCCATACATTTTTATTATTAAATATATTTAATACCACCTCCTATACAACTATTAATATTTTCATTTTATATGCATATAAGATTTTATTGGTATTATACAGATATTTTCGTATTACATATTACTAGAATATTATAAAAAAAAAAAAAGAGAAATGAGCTTTTAGAATAATAAATAACGAAAGAGATATAAATTGCTATCTTACGTATCATTATCAAAATCATATATACCATCATTACACAATTTCTTTACTGATTTGAAATATATTGAAAAAGAGTATAAAAATTGGCGAGGGGGAATCACCTTAATTTCACTTTTAGGATACCTTAAAAGGCTTTCAATGAACTGATTTGAGGAAGATTATAAGAAATTACTATCTACAAATTCATGTCCGGCTCAGGTATTATTTCTGTTTAAAATCACACTCATGATAAGGGTTTCGAAAAAATAATTTTGTAGATATATAATAGTTCTTTAAAATTTAAATACTCTTCAATTTTAATGTGATGGGTTTTTTAGCATGAGATGATCAATTATTGTAGCTTATTTGCAGGAAAACTATTTGAATAATCATGCAGATATGTTGCAAAAACATTACCATATTTTTTTATAAAAAAATTAGAGACTCGTTTTTATTGGAAAGCCATCGCTATTTGTGATCACATGCATTAAAATGCAAATGTTGTGTTTTTAGGCTAGTCTCTGCTCTTAATAAAGTAAAATTTTATTGGTATCGTGGTGGATAAATATCCATTAAATAACACACATCCATAAACAACCCTTAACTTCCACACATGAGACAATGTGATCGTGGCAGGCAAATCCTTCAAGGGCTTACATCCCTAAAAAAATGGTCCTTCCAATGTTTAAACAGCTATCCCTAAGATTTATCATTGCAATTACATTTAGGAAATAGCATCTCAGGAAAGTAAGAGTAACTGCCCAGGGCGGCAGGAAAAGCATTAAGGAAAAGCTCTTAGCGGACCCGGGATTAGGAGAAAACGGGAAAGATTTAGGCTTCTGCGACCCTTACATATACGAGCCGATCTTTCTTGGCCGGAATGAATTGCCTCATAACGTAGGCGCTGCGATCTTTAAGCCAGGGCCACCAGATCCACTGATCTATCGCCCAGATTGGCGTCTTGTACTATCTTCCACAAACAGAAGCGCAATATTTTTGTCTTCCCAAAATGTTGCGGAAAAGTTTTTCCGAAATTGAGCTCAAGACTTCAAAGGCGAAGTAAATTGGTAATTTCGGGAAGAAAAGGGAAACCCGGAAGTGTGTAATTTCCGCCTCCTCATAAATTTTGTCATGCAGTTCTGGTGGTGCAGAAAGTCTTAAGATGTTTTAGTAAACTGATATGGGATATGCAAAGGAATAGGAGAAAAAATACAGATAGCAAGCTCTAAATTTAAAATGAGTTTACATTTAATATTTTTAATGAAAAAGAATTTCTGTCAATACTAAAAAATAGAAACCTATGTATTCAACATGTTACATTATGTAGTTTCCTAACACAATAGGGTATGCTTTTCTTCATTCATTTAATCAGCGATGTTATTTAACTATTGCCCAATTACTTTTTTTTTCTTCTGAAAAAAGTATTAAAATAAATAACTAGAATACGACTGTAGATAATATATTGAAAAAATAAATTTCCAGGAGGAAGGGAGATAAGTTGTATAAGAGCGTTTTCCACTAAACGACAACAATGGGACACACATTGTTCAGTGGTATTGAAATAGTAATCAAAAATACAATAGAAAACTAAATTATTTTTATTAAAATCAATTGTTTGGAAAATATTAATTATTATATTCAATTGTCCGTGGGTCATACGTGCCCCGGAGGTAGAAAAAAAAGTTAGAAAAAATTTTAAATTATTATTTCTTGGAATATATCTGCGAATTATTTCATGTAGTGTTATAAAATTAAATAAATTATCTTTTCAAATATGCAAAGACTTGGATAAAGCCTCCTGAATATATATAAAAATTCTTATTCACAAAAGATTAAAGTTTTCCTCACAGATTTTTCAAGGAATGTAAAACCTAATAAAGCTTTCTTTTTCGGTTTCAGAGGAAAAATATTGTCCAAAAATAAAAATAGGTATTAAGGCAATTATTTTTCTCTATCAGCTTTTTTTTAAAAATAAAGTCTTTGTTGTTTTGATCTAATAGTCTTTCATTCTTTTTATTTTTAAATTCAATTTTATTTGTTCAATATTTTTAGCTTAACTCTCGGCGCTATTCTCCTCCCTTCAATCTCTTTTTATACAAAAAGGTAATTTTTAATTCATCCCTGTTAAGTAAGAGTATTATTGACGACTGAAAGTTTTAAGTATAACAATTTTTCCAATTAAATAGTAAAATATATATTATTATTAATATTATTTGAGACAATCGTTATTATATTAACTAAAATAATTTAAGTTACTTATAATCACTTTGCAAAAGAAAATGATTAAAATATTATAGATAGATATAAGAATAAAGAAAACTCTGAGAATAAGTGAAAACTGATAGCTTAAATTAGCATTTTATTAATAGCAAATCAAAGAATTTTGGATATAACTTTAAAAGCAATACAATATATGTACAATATAAAATTTAAAAGCTTTTTTCCTGAGCAAAATATTATTTGTATATAAAAGAATCTTTTAAATTTTATAAACTTTTTTTATACAAAAGTTTCTGAATTTTTTTTAGGTAAGAAGTTAATGAGACATAAATAAGAATTCCTTAACTAAAAACATTCATTAACAGATCAATTTGTTATTCAAAATATTTTCATGACCAGCAGACGTAACAAAATGTAAGATAACCTAATATAACATAGAATCACTATAAATAATTCAAATTTTATTTTCCTCTGAAAATTCTCACTAATTTATGCGGAGTAAAAATGTGCTTTCATTATTTAGAGATTTGATTATTATTCAATTTTACAAAGCCAAGTTAATACGATTTTTTTAAAGATTCTTTTCAAATATTTAGTTCTCAAATCTTTCTAAAATTATTTAATGAAAACTTTTTAAATGCATATTTTCAGCTACATTTCTTTAACACGTTTTCAGGAATGAACAACTAAATTAATATTAAATGAATTTGATATTACAAAGTTTGCATAGGTTAAAAATCTTTTGAAAACAGTTAAACAAAACATAAATTTGAATTCTTAAAACCTCTGAAACCCATAGGACCCATGATTATTGATATAATAAGCCATTTCACCCTTTTTTTAAAACCTCGTAAAAGCAGCTTAAATATTAAATTTTCTTACATTTTAAAATTAAGGGGAATCTAAATATTCTTTTTACATATAGCAAAATTCAATAAATATGACAGCTATTTTAGAGCCATGCAACAAAAAAATATTTTAACTAAGAGTTAACAAATAATAAAAACCTATTCTTCTCTATGTACTAATTTCTCATTCACATATTTTCTCCCAGCACTATTAACTCTCACCTTAGAGAAAATGTCCTATAACTACAACCTTACAAAGGCATGACCTTCTAAGACTCGTTACAACCGGATATTTGCAAGAGTATAAATTAAGGCTACAGAGAAGTATTTAATTCCGTGCTCGTTAACTGTAGAAAAATGAATCACAAGCTAACGAATCACGTGGTCTCGTTAGAGTCTGTTTTATTACTCAATTATAGGGAGGAATTAGCTGCGCTGTTCCAATTTCCTTACCGGGTTATAAATATGTATCGCACCTGGGAATTACACGAAAAATAGATTTTGCTTCCGTTGGGGAACAACTTGTTGGGGAAGAAAAATGCGTTACTTGTAATGTGTTTGGAATTTTAATAAACTGGAATAAAATTGTAGACTTTCTTACGGAAAATTTTAATTAATTGATTGTTTTGATTTCGTACGAAAAGAAAGAAGGTTAGGAATAATTATTTGATTTCTTTTAAAAATTAAATGATGATTAGAGAGTTTGATATATATATATATATATGTAATGAGTCAAAAAGTTATTACGATTATTGGACTTGGAATTGCAAAAAATATATCCAATGAAAGTTAGGAAAAATTCGAAATGAGAAGAATAATATTAGAAATTTTTTTTAAATGCTTTTCGAAGCATTGAGGCAAAATTTGAAAAAAGTAACAACAGTTTCAAAATCAATTGATGTGTATCAAATTTCTTTTTTTTATTCAAATTGTTCTTTTATTGCATAATTTTGTTGTCTAACAGTTGAATTAAGGTGCAATTTTAAGCAGAAATTTAATGCGCAATATTTTATATAGGAAAGCTAGTAATAAAATTAGGCTCTAAATATATTTCACATAATTGTGCAAAACATATTCAGAAAATAAATTTGGATAATCAGTATAAAAATCTCTATAAGAACATCCATGACAAATATTTTATGAACTCTTCATATATGTGACTTTTCATACTTTTCAGCACCATAGATGTAATAATATTCCAAATGTTAGTTTTATTGAATAGTAAATTTTTTCTCTCATAAAAAATATCAAATAAACAGTCCAAACTGAAATATTTTTATATTTAGAATTTTTTCAAAAAACAAGAAATTTCTTTTTTCCTTCAATTTATTGGGGAAAGTTTTTTTTTTTTTTTTAAACAGATATTATATTTGATTAGTTTAATAACATTAATCTCTTTCACCCTTTTTTTAGGATATTTTAAGTTTATAAAAAATTTCTGTAACAAAATCACTTCAGTTCATACTGAACACAGATTTACAATAAAACATACATAACCCTATGAAGATCAATAAAAGTACAAAACTGTTTGAATTTTGCATTCAAATTATGAAAAAAAAAGATAAATAAAATGTTGAATAAATAAAAAGCTGCAACTTCTGGTTCAATATGGTAAGAAAGAATATTTTATTGGCTTTTTTGAAAATTTAGTAATTGCACTATATATCTAAATTCTAAAAAAAAGTTCAATATTTCTAGACCTTATTTACTATCTTATAGTATTGCGAACGCTTCTTAATATAAGCTTTCGTACATAAATTTACAAAAAAAAAAAAAAAAAGTCTTTCAGAACCAGACCAACATCAACAAAACCACTAGTTCCATATGCTTTCCTACTTTGCTGAATAGAGATAAAAAAGAATAAAATAAGGACCAAAAGAATGAGGCAAAGAAAACCAAAATGAGATAAATCCCAACGATTTATTCGAAATAAAGAAGAAACGGAGACTTATTTGACTGTACTCTCCCTCTCTCTCTCTCTCAAAGATGAATTCGGTGTCTTTTGCTGAATCCCAAAATGGTGAAATAATGACGGTTTCAAAGGCACAAGTTCAGCAGGAAGAAAAAAGTCCAAAGGGTCGATTTACGATTTAGGGATAAGACCCAAAACGAGTTAAAAGATCAAATGAAACGAAAAGTAAATCACGCGAAGAAGATGTTTTATTTCGTTCTTGCTCTGAAAAAGACTAAAACTTTTAAATTTAAGGTTTTTACTATTGCAGTCAATAAATTCAATATCGTACCTTCTGGAGAATTGAATACGTTGATCAAGTATTTGATCATATGACAAAATTTGTAATAATATTTTTTAGAATTTGGTATTGAAGCTAAATATGCAGCCGTATAAATATATTAGTTTATTATTTGATCGATTTAAGAAAAAAAAAGAAGTTTTTAACCAGTAAAAGAAATCTTTAAAAGAAGTTTATATTGCAAAAAAAAAGACAAAATTATAGAAAAATAAAAGTACACACAATATTTATGCTATTATAAATTTTAAAAACACATGCAATTAAGTTTATGTGGGGGAAACATTTCTGTCAAATTAAATTACATAGCAACTGGTGCTTTCTACAGCATTGCAAAAAACAGCAATGAAAGAAATTGTTAATAATTATTCGATAAAAATAATAAAAATTAGCAAAATATCCTTCTACAGGTATAATGCGAATATTTGTTTATCTTGAATTTAACTAACTTTCAATTCAGAAATTATAATCATCATTATTTTAATATTGATATTATATGACTTTTCATTCTAGAAATCAATTGAAAAAATAAACTATTTACAAATGTATCATAATATAAATCACTTTCTGGTTATTAATATATCACAACAAACACTGCGGAAGAAATCTCATAAAGAGAAATAAATCCTAATTCTTTAATGTCTTTGCCTCTCTAATCTAAAGAAGCTGTGAATTTTCGGAAACATTATAATTATAAAGTAGTTCAGCATTATTTTAATTATAAATGAATATAGATTTATGCTACAGTATCTTACATACATATCATCGATATTGATGTTATAATTTAACAAAAAAGTGTTTCGTTTCATACACATAAAAACTATTAATACGTTTTCCATAGAATATGTTCACCAACATCATCTATCCATCTGTTCCACATAAATTAGCCCTCTAGTAATATTCATTCATCTATATAGAAATCAAAAAAAATTATCCATGGCTAAATAATGAAAAAAGGTCCCCATCTTTCTTTTTTAATAACCCAAACCAATAATAGGCATTCTCCCCGTCGTAGTCAGTGGGGGGTTTATTTAATTACGGCCCCTTCCTTCAATATCGGATGTACATCAAGTCGACAGCGCGCATAAGTCCTCCAGTAATAAGCTAAAGCCAATCTTAAACAGGAAATGCCCGGACCGTGGCATGCCAATATAACCCTTACACGTCAAATGCTGCTCCAACCTATGTGGGACGGAAAGAGGGTATTCAGGTAATAATGTCCTCCCCATATGTCAGAGCCGGGTCACAGCCCGGTGGCGCAATGCCCGGGTACGTAACAAATCTGTGGCGGAGTGATTGAGCACATATTCTATCCGCTATCCATTGATCCCTTCTACACTACTTCCACGATGATGGAGAAGTGGTCAGGGTTGCCACTTTTGGCAGTATTGTACCTTTTCAGTGAAGAAGAGATATTTCCCTTTAAGAAAAAAAATTTTTTTTTCTTCTAGAAGAGAAGAAGAAAATATTCAAGAGATTTTATTTCGATAATTTTTTCACATAAATTTAATCCAAAAAAATTAAATTCATAAGTGTCAAATCAATTCTACAAATTGAATGCATTAATAATAATTCTAAAACACGAATGAATTTAATTTTTTTTTTTAATTTTTGAAGAATTGTAAGTGACTTATTTTATGCAATTTTTCTTCATTTATAAAATCTGACGTTTAAAAATTAAGTTCACCATTTTTGTTGTGTGTGAGTGCTTTATTCCTTTTAGTCATTATTTAAATCTATACACGTTATCTGGATATTTTTAATAAGAATTACATGATTTCAGGAAGAAAAAAAAATTAAGTTTCAAAGCCTTAATAATGGCAACTATAAGTATATCCGCTTTATTTACAATTCAAGCTATTTGAAAAAAAATAATAAAGAACAGAATTTATGTACGGAGCATTAACAATAAAATGTATGACATCATTCTATGTGTACGTAAGAAAATATGTGTAAGTATTTTTTTATCTTATCTTTCTCAGAAAAAAAATTTATTTTCAGAACATTAAATTCAAATAAAATTATTTTTTATATGAAACTTACCATAAAAAGATCTTACCTTAAAGCAGCCGGAGTATACGACAACCCTTATCAGAAAAAGGACGTTAGTTTGTTTTTTTTAGTCTCAATTTGTCTACATAATAACACTTCACAAAAGCTAAAATTTACTACAACGACCGCTTAATACTGTGACCTCAATTCACCATCTAGCGGTGAGTGGTCGTTGTGAAACAAGTTGACTACATAACACTAATCAAGTGCGAATTACATCCTATCAATCAATCAGCATTCCAGAGGAGGAATTAAGTATTCTAATCACAAATAAATTACATCATTTCCTTTAATCCTGATTTCTGCTTTCAGTTTCTTGTCATTTTAGGATTAAGTCTATTTATCACAGGATGCAAGTTACGTGGGAATAAACATTCAGTTGACATGTAGGAAATTAGGAGCTTATGTATTTAATTTATAAAGACGGAAGTGAACATCTACAAAGCATTGAGAGCATTTAATTTCCCAGCATGATGTTAAGCTCGTAACTAAGCATGCTTTTAAGGATTTTGTTTGGGAATTCGTAGTTAAATAGTTATCAGTGCGTGTTATCCAAAACTCTTTTATGATAAGTTGTCTTACAAATAAACTTTTCTTTTCAGAACCAAATAAGTAGTGATATACTTGGAACTTTTTGAATATCATTTATTTGTTAGAGCTCTTGAAGATCCGTGAATTTCGTATTCTGGCTTAGTCCTAGTATTAATTCATTTCAATTCACAAATTTTGCTAAAATAATGCGATTACAAAGAATTGAATGCGAATATGTTTGAACTTCTTGTACTTCTAATATATGCATTGATTTAAACTTTCCAATAAAGGTTTTAGATAAACTTTCAATAATGGAAGAAAATTTAAAGTAATAAATGTTTTTTTAAAAGCAATGAAACACAATAAAGGATATTTCTCTTATATTAATCACGCTTGTGTGTTTAATGTTACAGGATCAACGCACACTGCATAGACACAATTAAAGATAATAAAACTCTAAGAAATTTTTATTTATTTTTAAAACAAACATATACACATTTTATATGATTTTATTATTAATTATTCAAAAAGCCTGTTTTACACAAATGATATAGCTAAATTGTTAGCTGTTAGTGGTTATTTGTTTATTTTCTTAAGAATTGGAATTACATCAGATTTATAAAAATTGATTTGAAATTGTTTTTTCTGATAACTACAATAATAATTATTTTTTAATGACAATATCAAGTAATTTTTAATGGACATGGATATGCTCCAAAACATTTAAACATTTCTATTTACTATGCATCCGAATATATAAAATAAGACACTTCTTGTCATTTGTAAAATGTTGTATTATATATAATTAATATATAATATCATATGATGTATTATATAAATATTTCTCATTTATTTCTTAAATTTAAAAAATACAGTAATTTGCCCTTTCAAGCGAATAATTGTTTCCACAATGATAGCGCGTAAATAGAGCATTCGTTCAACATTTTCAAACACTTATTTGACTATTATTGATAAGAGAATGGTTTTAGCTAAATTGTAAATAATACTCACTATTCAACTGTAGATATATTTGCAGAACAAATCTAATTCGGAGATTCACGAATTTCACATAATGCTTAGCAGCCCATGCGCATGAAAGTGAATCCACGCAAGCATAGGGATAACTATATTGCCCAATCTTGAATAACATCACGTTATTACTATTTTTTATTGTAAAAACTATACGACATTTTATGAGCTACAGAATTCAAAAGAATATTATGTAAGCCCCAGATAATTCAACAAATATAACAATAAATTTACTGCAATTTTACAGAGAAACATTTATAAATTTATTTCAAAATACGATTTTCTCTAATCATTAAAATAATTATTTAAGTAATAATTAACTAAGAAAAAAAATTATACGTGCTATTAATTACTTTGCATTTACGGTTCTTCACTCTAGAACTACAACTACTTTGTTTAAAATTAAGCTCATAATTATGTCCAAAATATTTCAAACGCTGAGTAAAACGTCTTGTGACAAGACCACTCCAGTAATTTCTCTGCATAACAATTTCTAAAAGTACTTTGGAATCATTAAAAGACATTACACGTGATAGAGAACATTAAGATTCAAGAACTTCCTTCACGTTCTCGAAATTAAATCTACGAAGGGGGAATTGGCCAACACCATTAATAACAATTAGGAAAACTCAACCTTAAAAATGATGGCCTCAAATGATGACGCACTTCATCATTCACACCTTACCCATCCCCCTTTTCATCTCAAGTCTTGAGCGATGAGAATGAATGATGTCAACTGGTTATATTCGTCGCTCCCATCTGGGTGATTATGAAAATTGTAATCTCTCTTTAAATGCATAAATGAACATTTCATTACGAAAGAAGTAAGCGAGGACGAATTTAAAAGTAAATGTTGGAGATGAGGAGCGTTGGAGGGAGAGTGCGAGAAAACAGCCTTAGAGATGGGGATGCTGGCTGATTTAAAATGTTTGTCGAAATTGAAAACAAAAATAGATAAAATATAATTTTACATAAAGAAACTTTATTTGAATTTAAAAACAAGCATATTACTATTCAGTGATTAAAAAAATGATCACGTGAAAAAAATACATAATTCGTTCATAACTAAAAGCAACGAAGAGTTTCGCTATGCTAAATACACAAGATTATAAAAGAGAAGAAGAGATGAGATTTTATAAAGTAACAGTAGATATATATGAATAAGAAAGCAGAATTTGAGATAATCTCAAATGATTTCCATTTTCAACAAATATTTTGATTAAGTTTCAAAAAGTTTCAGTTATTATTTACATATTTGCATTTGTATGTAATTCTTTAGAAAATTTATGTGTGATGAGTTTTTCTTATATTTTTAATTATGAATCGAATGCCACTGCAAGAAAAATCTAAAATATGTACTCAAAAATAAAAGCTTCAAGACTTCAAGTTATCCTCTATCTCAATAGTGTCTAAAGAGTGCGCCGTGACGTCTTAGAGAGGTCGCTCTTCCCAGGGGTTTTATCTCTTATGACCGTCGCGCGTTTACAAAGTGTAGGAAACTGTGGGAAAACTTTAGTTCAAAAGGAAGCCGTGAGTTGAAAAAGTTTGAAAGTTACTGACCCATGCTTTTATTCATAAAAAAAATTTCATATAAAATCCACTTCAAACAATTCTTTCAAAGCATATGATACCAAGCTTGAAGTGAAAGGGGTGATGCACGTTAAATCTGGTCAATGTCATAAATCCTCCCGTTGGCGTGAAGTAGAAGTTTGAAGAGGAAAGTGCCAGATGAGGTGTCGTCCTCGTCACTTGACCGAGGTTCAAATTTACGAGATCCATCGCCAGCGGCCCTTGTGTGGCTTCTCAGTGCGACGTAAATGAAGAATCATTTCAAAACAAAACCATGAGAAAGTGAGAAAATTATTACTTTAAACAGTCTATATTATGAGATGGAATTAAATAAAATAATTTACTTCTTCTCTTAATATTTATATTAATTTTTGAATTACAGTAAAAACTCATAAAGTTAGACCCCCTTTAACTCAAATAACTCGGTTCGGTGTGTATGAAGAATTTTTTTTTTTTTTTAAATTTGAGAAGCGATATGGAAATTTTCATAATAGCTTTATTTCTTTCATTCACGTACTTTGAAAAATTATCTTTTTTTGCTGAAATTTTTAACATCTATGAATGTATGAAAGGAAAGTGAGAGGGAGAGGATTTTACAAATGCTCTATGCAAAATCAACAAAACCTTAGTTACACCTCCTATTACCAGCGACAAATGACTTACGGAGATACACTGCCTGAAAGGAAAACGTAATAAAATAATTTTCAACGCACTTCTATTGTTCATAAATTAGACGTGTTCATCTCCTTTAAATCTGATTCATATTTGATTTATTCGACCTAAAGAAGATTTTATGTAAATATATTTTCATTTTTTTAAATTTACAATTTAAACCGGATTTTCGATATCTCGAAACGACTTATGTCCCACTCAATCCAACTTAACAGGATTTTACTGTAGTAGGTCGGTTTGAATTGTCTTAGCTCAAAAGAGATACATTGAAAGCTACGGTATATCCTCTTGAAACCCAATGTCCATTCTATTGGACATTTTTATTTTACATTCAAAGAAAGGACTTTATAGTTTTATATCCTAAAATCAGGCCCTCCATTATAGTGGACTGTCCAGTGCTATCATCTATTCTACAAAACTTGAAATTATTTGGCCAGATCTTTGTTCCAGAAGAATTTGAAAATGGCGGACAAGAAGAAAGCAACAATTGAAGGTATGTCAGCAGTTTGAATTTAGATTTGTTATTCTTTTGAATATTTTTTTTAATTAAAATAGCTATCATACAATTTTAAATGTGTGAATAGTGAAATTATGTTGTATATTTAATCAGCAACATATGTTTTTACAAGACTAAGACTCGATGTCCATTATAATGGACTGGCCAAAAATCGTAGTTTTCTTAATTTCTTTAAAAAAAAACCGGCTTTATATACTGTTTTGTTTTGCTTTTCAGATGATTTATCTCAAATTAGGAGGAAATTGCTCAAAAAATATGGTTTTGGGTCTCAAGAGGATATATACCATGCAGTTTAAAAACTTACCCAAGAAATGAGAATTAATGCTGAGCTGATTCCTCGGTCTTCCAACATTCACACGAAGACTTTGAGGTCAAATTAAACGCAACACATAGCAGCCTCTATTAACCCGTATAAGATTCTTTGATTAAATCAGGTTAGAACCAGTGATTCGTCTCGTTCATAGTCAGGGCGAAACTCTTGGTAATTAATCACTGGAATATTAGGGCCCTTTGTTATTTATGAACCAATTGTTTCATTAGTTGGTAACACCCAGAATGTAAAGTAACCAACTATTTTTAAGAAAACGTTTTAAAATATTTTTTAAAATTACATTTAATTAAACTATTAATCCTTATATAACATTAGAGCGGGGCCACGGTAGTCGGATGATCCTATCACGAACTCATGACCGACATTGATTTTTTCGAGTCGTAGATTCGAGTCCTGAAGCCACAAACGTTCCATCGTATAGTGAGGTTAATACACGTTAAATCAGTCGAAACCCCGCGTCCTCACGAAGGGATTGTGTGAAAGTTAGGAAAATGTTGAAGTTAGAACCTTGTCACTCGAGCGAAGTTCAGAATCATAAGGTCTATCGCCAACACCCTCGTGTTGCATCAAAGTGAGACGATATTAAACTATCAGTCTCTTGTAACCTTAACTTTTATAAATGCAGTTAACTAACATAACATGAAATAATTTTCAGACTAAACCGATGTATCAGACAAGTTAAAAAAACTAACATAGCTGGCCGTTTTTCTTATTTACTTCTTACCTTTTGCGATCTTATTTCCCCAATCTTTAATGTACCTCCCGTAAGATAAGTGACAATGGAAGCAACATAAATATTTCCCGCCCACTTTCCCTTTGAAAACCCCGCTCAACTAACTTTCTCTGTGAGATGACTTTCGGAACTTATGTCCCGTAGCAAGGAGAGGGGAGGGGGAAATCCACTTATAAGACGTTAACAATTGCGTAAATTCATCAGTTGCTGTAATAAACTCCAGCCTTAAGTCAACACGCGCGTGTTCTTGTTTTGAGATCCAACAACACATAAACAGCAGAGTTGGATATTGTCTACTTTTCTTTACTCGAATGTCAGAGATAAGGACCATAAATATCTGCTCACTTGGATAAAACCAGAAATAAATTTATTCGGAATATGTAAATAAACTCATCATTTTTTTTAATATCAAAAATAACTATACGGGGAAATGCATAGATAAAATTATTATTGCATTTATCAAATAAATATAAAATTGTTTTTTAAAATGTTTAAAATATTTAATTGGCTTGAAAAGCATTCATGTATACTAAGAGTTGCCATCTACTTAGTGAGGGATTGGACAGACCTCCCCATGATTTTTTCAGAGTAAAATTACTATTGACCCTTTGCTTCACAATGAAAATTTCGATAAAATACTTCCCAATATTTTATCACATTTATATTTTACCACAACTATAGCTTTATGTGTCATTATATATGGCATTTAATTCATGAAATGAGTGCCTCTCTGTCATAGAAAAGAATTCAAAGTTGGCAACACACTTTCCTTCGTTAACACAGGAGAAATATTTTAATTTAAATATTTATTTTAACAAATCAAAACTGTTTTTCCTGATACTTTGTTACTTAAAATATAAAACAAAGCCTGTACATGGATTTTTTATTTATTTGTGTGTGTGTTCAAGGCAAACATGTAGAACAATAAGTGGAAAACCTATAAAATACATCTTGAACACACACTTTTCAGATAGAATGACTTAGAGTTGAAATGTATATTATGGAATTATATTCAAATTATAAGGATGATATCTTAAAAAATTAAGTTCACTAATATAAAGGGAGGAAATAAAAAATTAGTTTGGTATATAAATACATTAAGTAAAATATTACTTTAGACTAATTTGCTTTCCTTACAGATGCAAACTGTATCGTAAACAAAGGCTTGCAAATAACATTTAAATATTACTTATAAAAACGGTTTCTTAAAAATAACCTTTGTACAATTAAAATATTTTATTAAAAATTGGAAAGAATTCAACAATTGTATGTAATCAACATACTTTTCTAAATTATAACGGTAGGAATTTTAAAAAAACTAAACTTTTTTTTTTTTTTAATATTGTTTCATTTCCAATTTTTAGACTGTTTCGTAATGCTTTCATCACTATATTATGCTTTATATCACTCAAATTTATTTTTAAAAAACACAATACCTTTAAAATAAAATTAAAAAAAACTGCTTACGAAAAAACCCAAGACAATTTTTCGAAACAAATACCAAACCCAAACGCGTCGTAACCCGCTACAAAAACGTCACTCCAATATCGCCCCTCATCTCTCACAAAGCAAACCCGAAAACTTGGCGCTACCGTTGGCGAGTGAAAAACTTATTTCGAGTGCGGCAACCCTTCCGCGCTTCCCAATGAATATGATTACTCCGGCAAGTTTTCTCTCGGCTTCGCTCCGGCTGCGCTTCTCCGCCTTTAAAAGCGGGGACCGCTCTTATCTGTCACTACCACCCGCTTCCTAGAGAGGATGCGCGTTCGCGTTATTGACGCACGCCACCCTCATTAAGGGGCTATTTATTTATTTATGAAATTCAGGATCGCGTTTTAATGTCCGCCATGGGCTTTTCACTACGTTCCTATTTTGATTAAGCTCCGAATTAAGGTTAAATAATGCACCGTGAGGCGCCTTCCCACAGTAAGCGCCAACGCGTTTAACAAGGCCATGACATCGCGCATAGAGATTAAGGAATAGTGCGGAAATTTCCGAAGAATACCCTATGAAAGATTTTAATTAATAGGCTATGGGTTTCGTGATTATCCATTAGGGTAACAAATATTTTGAACATTGTTACATGTCGAGTTTCATTCATTCTAAATGAAGTTGGAGTTAATAAACTTAAATTTAATCATTATAAGGAGTTTTGCCTATAATTCGGGATAAATTCTTAAAGAGATCTGAAAAGGACTCTGGAGAAAAGATGTAATCTGGAAGATTTGCTATAACACAGAACGGGAGTTTAATTCAACGGTAATTTTGTGATTTCGTTATCTTGAAATAATGTCAAATGATCTAGAACAATGATTTTCTTCAATCTTACAAATCCTACCATGAGGGAGCCATTGAGACCCAATTGAGCGAATAAGGGAAATTTGAGGTTTATGACGAAAGAACAAAATCTCTGGTTATGTTAAGTCAAACAATGTGTACCTGGGATCTAGACGTTCGAAAAGATGGGGCAAAGACAAAAATTGGTTGACGAAAAAAGAAAAGTCGAAAATATAGAAGGAATCACTTGGGTATCCTGGGGAGCGTCACCTGCGATTACCAAGGATTGTAAACACTATGGGAGAGAAAAGATATCGTTAGGATACCCAGTGGTCATGATGCACGTACTCATCTAAGATAAACCCCTGAAGATAGATACCCAATTGAATTTAACGAGATGCAATTTATAACTCAACAAGACAATCTTTAATTAGGAATCGAACCAGCAATCCTACAGACATATTAAAATGGTTATTTACCACTCATCATCCTAAAAAAAAACCTATCTCAGATTGGAAAAGAAAAAACCTAAAAACGTCCTGTTTCATGTAAAAAACAGAGATTTTTTT
Source organism: Nephila pilipes (assembly GCA_019974015.1). NCBI lineage: Eukaryota > Metazoa > Arthropoda > Arachnida > Araneae > Nephilidae > Nephila > Nephila pilipes. The sequence continues at coordinate 247,370 of BMAW01040680.1, read as the reverse complement.
ATGAATTGATTGTTTTATTACAATCTCACTTAAAAGCAACACAAGGGTTATTAGTGACGGACCTCGTCATTTTGAACCTCGGTCAAGTGACAAGGAAGATACCTGAGCTATCACAACTATCCAAACTTCCACTCTAAACGCTGGAAGGATTTGGAGGCTCGAAAGATTTAACACATACCGCCCCCTCTACACGGCGAATCTTTCATGGAATCAGGATTCAAACTCATTTGACAGAAACAACGCAGGCCGTGAATTTCCCACCATAATCACCAGGCTACCATGTCCATTTAAAAGAAAGAGGGAAAAATTTACAAATCAATCACCTTTAAAAGACCTTTTTGAAAGATGTATTATAATATACTTATTGAAAACTATGATTAAACATTTAAAACAGGAAAGCAATTTTTTCCCTCCCAGTTCAGCAGTAGCTTAAGATTAAACCAGTTTTTCAAGAAATAAAAAGGCTAGGCTATTATTAAATGATAAATCTTGAGATCAAAATTCAGAAAAGTGAACTCCAATTGAGAAAATTTAAATAACATTGACAGAAAAACCATTATTTTTTCATACGGGGTGTTTTGAAACTCATGGACAAACATTTAAGGGATGATAGAAAATATTTTTGAGGATCAAAGGCGAATAACAAGGAGTAAACCGCTGGACAGGGCTGTAATGGAAAGCATTAAGTGCGAATTTTCTTACACATCGTCATTTCTACCAAAGATTTTAGAATACGTGGCCTTTGCCTGATTACTGTACGTCTCCATGCCTCCTTGCTCTCCACCTGCGCATTGTACGATGAAAATTACTCTATTAGATGTTTACTACCACCCTTTTAATGTTTGCAAATGAGTTTCTAATAATACAGATATATCATATACAGATTTTCACAATTTTTAGCTTATTGTCAATTTCTTCAGATTCAAATTAATTAGAAGTCTAAAAAAAGAAACAGGTTTCTTAAATTTTTTTTATTCGAACCTTGATTTAGTTTTGTTTTTATTAACGTTGCGCTAGAAGCAACACGAGGGCTTTTGGCGACGGACCTCGTAATTTTAAACCTCGGTCAAGAGGCGAGGACGACATCTGGGCTAGCAACCACCTCTTCTAACTTCCACACAACGCCAACGGGAGGACTTGGGCCCGACATATTTAACATGCAACAGCCCCGACTACTCGGCGGGTCTTATCGGCCAAGGATCGAACCCGTGACTGAACGAAAGCCGCCGGCAAAGAATCCGAAACCATGACCACTAGGCTACCGCGGCCACATTCGAACCTTGAAAATTAAGGCTATTTAAAGACAACAAACAGAATATATACGATATATATATGTTCATTACTATATAAATCGAATTTCAACTCTCATAACTTGTGTGTGAGAGAGAGGGAGAGAGACAGTCAACGATTTTCTCAAAATTCCCTACCGATTAATATCTAGTAAAATTTATAAGTGGAACTACTCGTAAATTGCATTTTTGAGTTTTTCTTTTTTAAAGCATATGATCAAGAAATACGATTTTAAAAGAACATGGTTTAGTTTAGGTAACTCATGTTAAAGAATATCATACTGCATAAAGTTAACAACGTGTTTAAAATTTATGATGACATTCATCTATTATTAACTTTATCAAGGTATTTTGGTTCAGAAAAAGAAAGTTAGGTCAGAAATTAACTTTCTTAGATCATATTCATTTATGTAGAGTTGTAGACTGTATAGATACTCTTTGTCTCTTGGTATGATTTTAAAAATACATGTCCCCCAGAATATGTTGAGGATTGACGATAATATCTTGTTAGATAATTTATATCCCTTAATGCGATCATATGCTATTTGAGGATGTAAAAAAAATCGTTGATTAATAAGGTCATTAACTTTCATTCGTATTTTCTGTGACTTTCACACTTCCTGAACGATGCACGTGTGCAACTGTGTGCGTACGTGCATTCAGTTTCAACAAGGTTCTGCCTCTCTTGAACTTTATATTATTTATGTATCAAGGATCAAACCTTTTCAAATAAGATGAAGATTCTTGTCCTAGTCCTTAAACCATACACTTTTCTAAACTCACAACACACACACATTGAGCAATGTAAGACATTAATGAACCAGAAATAAGTAGTGAAATTTATTTTGAAGTTCTTATAATTATGAATATATACTTTAATTTTTCAAAAACTATGCTAACTATAGACTTCTCTAATACCTGTGGTAACCGAGTAGTCATGGGCACGAGCTCGCAGCCAGAGTTCTTTCCGTTCAGACGTGGGTTCAAGTCCCAATTACACAAAAAAAAACATCATGCTGCGGAGTAGATGCACGTTAAATAGACCGAAGCTTAAAGTCATTGTTTTGACGGTGTGGAAGTTTGAAAAGAGGGATACTATCACAGATGTCGCCCTTGTCACTTGATTGTTTTTTAAAATTAGAAGGTACGTCGCTAAAAGTCACCGTCTTGTTTCATAGTTTGCAGTAAATAATGAACCATTAAACTTTTCGATACAATTTTTAATTTTTTTTTCTGAAAGAAAATTAAGATTTCTTTCAAGATATGCAATTATCTCAGGTCATCAAACCTTGAAACTCAAAGCCTTATTCCAATGAACAAAGACTACTGATGTCCCTCTCACCAAACTTTGAAATCACACAATAAGAACACTCGTTTCTTTGACAAAATTTTTAACTCTACATACATAACTGCTAGTTTTTTATGGAGCCAAAATGAAACCACGACATACTAGTTGCGCATAGCGCTACACTTTTTTTCATATATATTCATATACATTACCTTAAAGCCGGAATGTTAGCCCCTTCGTCTCACAAGAGAAGTCTGATCGATTGAATTGTAAATTCACATCACACTTAGAAGCAACACGAAGGCTATTTGTGACGGACTTCGTAATTTTTATCCTCGGTCAAGTGACGAGGACGACACCTGAGCTGGCTCCAACCTCTCCAAACATCCACGCCACGCCAATAAAGAGACTTGGAATCTGTATATATTTACCGTGCATCAGTCCCACTACACATTCGATTTTCAGTGGCATCGTGGCTCGAACCCACGACTCGAAGAAAACAACGATGAAAACACCATAAAAAAAGTTAGCGATCATGACCTCTGGGCTACTGCAGCCACCCTAAATGAGGAGAATGATTCACCGTGATAATTTTAGTACATGATGTCGGGCTGAATTACCATTATGACAATTTAGAGTTTATAATATCGGGTGACATTTATGTTAATCAAATTACTAAATAAATTGCAAAAATATCTTTATTTTACAATAAAGAGAATCAAGATAAGTTGTAATTGCGTTATATTTTCAATAAAAATAGTATATTTGCAAAAAAATAATGGGAATTAAATCGTAAGTCAAAGAGTGAAGTTTATTTGATGTTTGATATATGTTTCTACTTATTTCAGCATGAATAATGTACATATATTTATTTATATATCATGTTTATATTGGAATGCACTAAGAACAACGAAAACTTTCTTGACGATAAATTCATGAAATATCCATTTAAACCAATTTCAGTTTGGAATCCATGAATCAATGCATATCATTGCTATACACTCTCTGTAATTTGGCAAATATCGACCCATAGGCTGGATTACCAAAAATGTCAGATTATTGGAAAATCACTTTTATAGTAACGTATCTAAATAGCAGAAATGTGTCTTTTTGTGTAAAATTTAATACAGTGCATCAAATAAAATGGCAAACACACGAAACAAAGCTAGAAAGAAAAAAAATGTTTTGTATTGATGGCCTACATTATTTTGAATAATTGGAATAGAAGGCATGGAATATTTTTATTTATTCTTCTGCTGGCTTGTTTGTTTAAAACCGCCGGATAACTGTCAGGACCGTAAAGGTGAAGTGCCAAATTATATAAAGAGGGAGTACTATACTAATTAAAAACACACAGAAAATGTTAAAATGACTAAATATCACACAGAAAATGACTAAATATCAGTCAAATATATCATTTTCTTTTGTAAGAAAATACAAAATACTGATACAATTTCCGTAATCTATATTATCCTTCCCCTAAGTTCGCCAAGTTGATGTATAAATACAAACTCGGCAACTCCTGCAGCATCCCGCGCGCGTATAGAGGAACCAAAAACAAACCATCACCCTCCCCTCGCAACATAAAGAGCCAATTCAGAATCCGAGCCCTCTTCACCCCCGACCAATTTTACCATGCCTGCACCATCGAGATAGCCACCACCATAGAAATGTGCTCTGCGCTTAATCTCCCACACTGCTCACTCTAGCGTCTCCAGGGCTTAATATAACATCATGCCATGCAATTCGATTGCATATGACAGGATGCTCGCTATCTGTGCATGTCACGGCACTAACTCACAATACACAACGCATCATACACATACGCACGCACACCTAACTCCACCTATACTATCATAACCAGAATCTACATATACCAATCAGTGAGGGTGGGGAACAGAATAGATCTTCCTCTCATCATACTAGCCCCCCTTCCCCTAGGCCCAATGTGTGCTGTAGCTGATAATGGAGATATGACAAATGTTACGTTAAAGGCAACTGTAAAACGTCATTAATATTGGACGCCGACCCTACCCCCGTCCACGGATTTAGTTTAAATGCATCGTCATTATGTAGAATATTCCAACGGACTAATGGTGAGGGCCTAAGCTAACGATTTACACATAGACTATTGACACAGGACTCAGCGCTAACTAAATGGGACGTTTTAGGGTTGCTGTAATTTGATTAGGGGGCTTAGTTTTAGGACACGGGAAAGACTTAAATTGGCTGGCGCTTGCCAATGCAGGGAACAGAATCGGCTGATGGCGCCGTGGATGTAATTAACCGCAGGAAGAACTTTTAATTAAAATTAATTACTAAGTGTCTCATTGGGTGATGGGACGGCGTAATTAGATGGCACTATCGAATTCGCATCTCTAATATTATCCAGCGTTTGCTTGGGGGGAAGGGCTCCTTTTTTTATCGGCAAGGGAACTGAAAGATAGATGTATCATCCGCCGCTTTGATGTAGATGCATCACAAAGGAGAATGTTCCATCACTTGATTGGTGAAAAATTGGTTGTAGTTCGAGACCTATTTTCTTAACTTATCTTCTGAATATTGTGAGATTAAATAAATTGATCTGTCTTGTATTGTACACAAAATTCAATGGAATATGTTATTTCTATGTTTTTAATGTAATATTTTGATTACGTTATTATTTCTCTTGTTTCAATTCCAGTTATTAAGAAACTAAAAATTAAACGTCATCAATTAGAATCATTTTTAATTGATGGCCGTTATTTCACATATAATCTCCTCTCTCATTGTTATTGTTGTATTCATATCCACTATAGCATTGTATTTTAAAAAAATTCAGATTATTTTTATAAGCATTATTAGCTCACTTCATTCGAAGCATATGAAGTAATGCTTACATTATTATAAACTTAAAAATATTTCATTATTTATTTTAAACAATATTTACTAATATACGAGATATTCTTTACAAAAAATTAATTATCGAGTTTTTGTAATCAATTAAATATTCTTATTTATTCAATTAATTTCAATTTCATTGTAGATTCTATAAGTTAAGACTTTAACCGATTATTTGTTGTTATACACAAAACAGACAACGGGAAAATAATTTTAATTTTAAATTTCAAAAACACTTGAAATGAGGAATTAATAGTTTAAAATAATATTTGAACAACGTATATAGTTACACAAAAACAAAGATTTAATAATAAATAAAGTTTTAAACTATTAAATATGCATGCGGGTTCCAAACTGTCGATAATCATTAATTCACCATCAGATCAAAGCATGATTACATATAGTTATAGAAAAAAAAAGTTCAAGATTGTTTTAATGAGTTAAAAAATCATTTATTCTAGTTTTTAATTATCAGCCTTTAAAATATTAAATGAAAATGTTCTTAGAAAATCTCATACGATTTACATTAAAATAAGAAAAATAATATATGTTTTTAAATTACAGATATTTATTAGTATTCTCTTCGTGTTTTATAATAACTTCATTTCTCACAGGTATTTTTTTTAAACTTATAAACATTTTATATATGATTTTAAAACATACATCAATAAAAAATTATCTTTCATTTTTCAAACTTTTCTCTCGTATATTTCAGTTATTCAAAAATTCACTTTGAGAGAAACGCTTATCACAGCAACAAAAATAACTAAATTCAAATAATTTTAATTTCTACATTTGTTGAAATTTAGTAATCATCAGCTTATTCACCATTTAAAATATCTACAATGCTTCATGATTAGATACAACCTTCTCTATACTTCGCATCCATTATCAAAACTTTCAGCATGGAACTCAATTGTAGCTACTCATTAAAAAACTGCGCTTGTCGGTAATTCGATAAAAGCTCACACATTAGACCTGTCAAAAGTTTCTTGATATCCAATATAAATCTTCCATTATTAATCACAATGCCTTTTTTGAACTAACACCTCGCAAAGAATTGCTTCATCAGACGACAGGGCGGGTGCGCTAATGCATCACAGACAGATATTCCTAAAACGAGTTTTGTCAATCAAAGCCCCAATCCAATTTAACGCTCCCGCCCATTTTTCCAGGGTCCAAAAGAAAGGATTGAAATCTTCCCCAATCAGCAACGTCAGCTCGACTTCTATTGCCAATTACCTTCGATTCGATTAGGAATCAAAGGCCCTAAATTCCTTCATTGATTGGATACTAGTTGGCTGGGCAACTAGCATTCACCGTCTTTTCTATCGCCTCAGGACCTGGCTTCAGCCTTGCTTAGTTAGAAGTTCATTGTGACTGCAGATGTTCGCAGTAGGTACCTCATCAAGAACGTTATTCTGGAACTCAGAAAGCGTCGACAGTTCCCTGCAAACGATCTCAGCTATTTCCTGATGATTTCCCCCTTTACTTCCGTTGCTAGGATGCGTGATTAGCGATCAGACGATTCTGTTCTCTAATCATCGATTATTAGGTTGCGATCGATAGTATGAGTGCGATTGTGATGATCTGTTCTGGGATATTTGCGTAACGAATGGGTTTTTATGAGTCTTGGGAGAAAAGAAAAAAAAAAAGGGTTGAGCAGTTCCTGCTTGGGTTTTAACTTGTAGCGGAGAAACTTCGTAACGTGTGTTACCCTCATTTAACCAACCTCATAAATGAACATTTTTATTCTATTTAAATCTGTTCGAATTCGATCATTATATTTTATTTATATCTTCAGTTAAATAATTCATAATATTATGGCATTTGTAAATTTTTTTCAGAATTAAAAAAGAAAAATTCATATTGCTATTCGAAAGCAGAATTTACAGTAAAGAACTTACTTTAATAGTAACAAGCTATAAGTACTATATAAGTAGTGTAATTGTACTATATAAATAGCCAATATTACTCAAAGAGTAATGTATTTTTCAATCTAATTTCCTGGGTTAAAATGAAAAAATTAGCGTAGAAATTTTGATTTCGTCTTGAATATAACAACAATATTTTTGATATTCTTACCATTGCAGACTTCTGGATGTATTGTATATGAAATGCAAGAGTTATTTAAGGAAATTATTTCTTTTGCACGAAAGTATGTTATTCTAAAAACAGCAAAATTTCCAATTCGTGTTTCATTTTGTACAACTAATAATCCGTTTCTTAATAAGCGTAACAACCAAAATTTTCAAAGTATGAAAATAAAATGAATCAGATATAAGTGAAATCTGACAACTAATACAAACTAAACGAAAAAATAAAATATCGAAAAGAAACTTATTTTACCAATATATTTTTAAATGTAGGTTCATGTTTGATAAGCATATTATTTTTATTTATTTTGTACGTTCACTAATACTGTAGAATGTAACTTTAGATAAATTAAAACACAATTTAATTCCTTAGTTAGTACCTCTAAGAAATTATTTAACCTTTAAAAAAAATTACCAAAAAACACCTTTTTTAAAAAACCTGGCATGAAAGAAAGACTTTTTCAATTTAAATAATTTTTCATACTGAATTCATAAAGATATGCTTATTGATATTTTTATAACTTACAAATATTATAGTATTGTTATATGAATATTTAGAAGTTTCCCACAGAAAAATCTTAATTCCTTTCTACAAATAACATTTGTTTTTAAATAATTAGTAATCAGATATCCTCTTAGACATTCGGATCTTTTATTTAAAGCTCCCGTTTACCGATCTTTTTGATTTCGAGAACGCTAATCTTATGGAATATCTACTACCATCCTCAAATCTGCACTATTTTATTTATTTCAATACAAAAAAAAAGCATCCGAAAAATCAAAAAACAACGAAGGCTTAGTCGGAATTACGTGTTCCCTACGATTTTAAAAATATTTTTACCCCTGTTTCAGAGATTCATTTATGGGTTTTCCGGACTTTAAAAATAGTCTAAATATTTTATATTGCAACATCTTAAAACATGAATGAATATCAAATATTATTTTTCAAAATTACAATAAGATAAAATTTCCATGAGTAAATGTCAATCATAATGAAAAATTAGAAAATAATATTTTATCAGCATTACTTAATAATTATCAATTCTTCCAATTTTTTGCTTTTAATATCAGTATCATTTAAGATTTTGCAAATAGCATTATACGTTATTCAATATACATAACGAATTTCATTATAAAAACTCTATTATTTATGATTTTATTATTGAAAATGAATAATACATCGATAATTTTAGGACATATTTTCAAAAAAGAACAATCAATAAATGTACATAAGTATGGATACATTATATTTCATTACCTAGCATTGAACGAAAAAGCCATATTCTACTTAGCATGAATTAACAGAACTAAACGCGCTTGGATCAATCTAATAAATGAAACTAGAATAGCGGAAATGAATTATGTTCAAAATCAATAAACTGGATTTGAAAATATAATACCATCATAATTTACCGTGCTACAACATACAAGGTTTGAATTGGTAGCTTTGTGACATGTAGACATAGATTTATGTTGGTGAAACCTCATAAGACTTTTAGACCAAATGACATTTGAAAAAATAATATTTAATTCAAAACAAAGTTCCTTTTATTACTATTCTTTCCGTTAATAAGTTTTGTGTGGTGTTACAAAATATATCAGGGATGTGCTACTTGAACAAATGACGGGTACTTCTGAATTAATTTTGTAGTTTTGTTACTATAAATATTCGATACCATTAATCTATTTCACAATGCAAGAACAGTCCGTGAGTTTTCATTATATATATATATATATATATATGTGTGTGTGTGTGTGTGTGTAAATTAATTTTCCAAGAATATCAAAAGTATTGCAAGGATCTTTTGAATTGAGAGTAAATGAAATATTCAATGAGATTAAAATGGCTTGTCCAATAACGGAAAACTGATTTATATTTAAATGAAAAGGTTAGAAACAAATAAATTGTAGTAATATGTATGTAAGATGTGAGATTTTTGCGCCCAAAATTGGTATCCCATATTTTCCCGATCTCTATAAGTTTTGAGTTACGTACAAATAAAATATGTACACAGGAAAAGAATATGATTTTAGAGAGAGAGAGAGAGAAGCTTCTTCTCTTTTATTTTTAAATATTTTAAGACACTTAAATACAATTTTCAATATATTAAACAATTATCGAATATTGAAATTAAATTTTGTTCTTATATATGGGCAAATGCGTTATGTATGTGTAATTGTATTAAATTAATGTAATATTTTTAGTGAAGTTGAACTTTTTACATAAGCTGATTTAACTGCCAGGAGTCTTTAAGAATAACACAAATTTAAAAAAATACCTTCATATAAAACTTGAAAATAACTTAACAAACAAAATACTTGTTCGTAAACGGGTCATTAATCTATGAATTAAAATATTTAAATTTGTATTCTACAATATCATGCAGATATAATAACTAAACTTTATTCTGTTTTAATATTATGTAGTGTTTTATAAAAGAGACAAATTATTCTAAAAGCAAACATTCTTCAAACTATCTTAAGGATAATTCCATATTGATAATATTTACATTCAAGTATTAAATATAAATTAATGTATTATGTTATTAAACACGATGGTGATTCTAAAAGTGCATGTTTTTGGCCACAGATGGCATTTCTAAGGCAAACTGATATTACTATTGTGTACTATCATCTGTTAAAGGGCGCTAAAACAAATTTGACACTGATTCATGAAATTTTATCATTACCGAATCGAGCTGTCAACGTCATTTTACATCGTCACTACATATAATACCTGGATATACACCATTTAACAAAAACCAATATATGCACCATTTAACAAAAATCAAGTCAGTGAATCACTCAATCAGCCATCAAAACAATGGTGTACTTCAGGTGAATTTAGTAGGTGAAGACGGTCTCATCAGCATAGAAGCTTATGGAGATGGTTTTGGGGGATGCGAAGGGTGCCATACTCGAGGACTGCTTAGAAAATGGGAAAAGGTATTCCTGGACAACATTACAGTAAGTATCCCCATTCCTAACACGGGTACTTTTTGAATCACCCTCGTAATATGCTCGGAATTGTATGTAATACATATATAGAGTCCCTTAAGGAATTAAATTAAAAATGAAAGGAGATGAGGTGATATTCTCATAACAAATAACTGTAATTTATCTAGTTTGTTTCATCAATTAATGAGTTTTTTAGTTTCGCATAATTAATTTTGTGGTCATTTTTATATTTAAATATTATTCTGTAATATAATTGCATGCGGTTTTCATAGAAAATCAATATTGAATCATGAAAGTTCGATTTAATTCTTTTCTAATAATACACAAATTCAACAGCTCGGGAACTTGGCAGGAAGATAGGGGAGACTGTTGACTAATCATTCATTTAGAAATAGGGAGAATTACTCGCTCTGACAATTATGCTTTTAAACACACAAGACACATCACGGCTCTGATTACTCTTCTAAAACAAAACCAATTAGTGAAAAAAGTTGAAGGGAAAAAAAGGTATCCCGCATGATTACAATCAGTCACTCCATGCATTAGAATTAACGTCAAAGCCCAATGGACAAAAAAACACGTCTACAAAATAAAAGAAGAGCTAATCACGAACAAAAATTAATGGAGTGAAAATCTTCTCATTTACAATTCAAATGAATGAAGTGCATGAAAAAACAAACCCCACATAATTAAGCGTTAGTCATGGATTTATTTATCTAAAGTCAATAAAAGGAGGAAAAAAAACTGTCCATTGTCGACACGGATTTGTACCCTTTTCTTTACGCACTGTCGTCCGTAAATTTTTTTGCTTCCCGCCCCACTGATCTGCGGCATTTGACACAAGGTTAAGCAACTGTTTCCTCTTGAATTGAAAGACAAAGGTTAAGAATCAGGTAATTCAAACGGATATCACATCTTGCATTACTAGAATTTTAGATGAATGGCCTTAATGAGGCATGTCTTGCACAAGTTTGAAGCAATTGTCAATGCTTGATAATATGTATATCTGTAAATAAAATAGCTAAGCCTTGGTTTAGCAAAGAAGAAATATATATCATTTGCCGTCGAATTCTTAATAGTATAATTTGGGGTTTTAAACATTAACTTTTTAATTTTTGTTAAATTTACGCTTTATTAGAGTTACAGAAAAGGCACCAGAAACGGATCTCGAAATTTTAACTCAAGATCAGACCACGAAGACATCACCTGAACTCAGTATCGTGATAAAAATTGACTAATCTCAAGGATTGTTATTTGTATCAGGTGTTTGCAAACTGTAGCCCGCATTCTATTTTTAATCTGGCCCGCAGATTAATGTTATTTTTGCATGAAAAAAATTACAACGTTTTTCGGATCTTGAAATAAGTGTTAAAGATATCTCTAGATTTCATAATCCATTTGGCAGAACAATTGAGGAGAGTATATCGTATCTTCAATTGATAGTGGATAATCTACAAAATTACGAAACAATAACAATAATGTTAAGAGGAAGGGATTTAATAAACCCAATTTTATAAATATCTCTTTCGGAAGATAAATATGTCTAATTAAAATCATATACTCGTGGATTTATATCTGTATTCGGGAGACTTACTGATGTTCATTATTAACAGAAGATCCTTCGCTATTAACTTTACTAATAGAAAACATTGATTTCTAACTCCAGTATGATGAAATATTATCCAAGAAAAAATATTACATGCATCGCCCTGATGAAAACTTTAGCCAGATCCATAATAGATTTATTAATAAATAGAAATATTTTATTCCTTTTTTGAGTTAACATGTGCATATATTATGTAAAATATCTCTAGCTATTAAAAATAATTGAAACTGTTTGTTGTTATTCTGTTAAAAAGAGCTGTTCATGTCCGCTTATATGGCCCACCGAAATGAAGAACAAATATCAGAAACAATGGCGAAGCCGGCATTAGTTTTTTCAAAATTCTGAAACTTCAAAAAACTTGTAAGTTAAGTTTTACTTTTCGAATGAAAAATCGGTGCTGACTTCTTTGGGAAAAATTCTTTTTGCGAATTCTTTTTCTTACTTATTTAGAGAAAAATAAATTTTGGCTATATCTTACGAATTGCGGGAAATTAAAATTCTATTGAAAAATATGAGCAATCCTTTTCTAAAATAGTTGTTAAAATTAAGAGCAATTTTTTAAAGATTTTTTTAATTAACATTAAATATAAATAATTATAAATGTTTTAAAAGAATTTGCAACGCGTAATTAAACTATTAACCAAAAAAAAAATTCATTAATAATTAGCGAAACTTATCGTGATTAAATAATTAATAATCTAACAAACAAATTTGAGCATAATTATAACTATTAGGTATATTATTATCATAAATTAAAATTAGACAAATCTTGCATAAATGTATAGCTAATATTCTTGTGAATAAGTATTTTGTTCTTCAGTTTTTTTTAAATTATTCCATATGAAGATTATATTAGAATACTTAATTAATATTTCATTCTAGATTAATATAATAAATTACTGTCAACTGCAGACCTCATAATTTTGGTGACAAGACCCAGCTGATGCTTAACTCTCCAAATCTCCGCCCACATTAATGTCCATTAATGCCTAATTGAACCCGTCATTATTCTACCGGTTAAGTTTTAGTTGAAATCGAGTTTTCAGCCCACGATTCGTCAATCACGAAGTTCATGACTCAGTCATCATGATACTTTGCAATGAAAAACGAAGAATGTGAAAATATCATGAACACTATATAAAAAAGGTTTTAAAGAGAGGCTTCATGAATCGTTTTTTAAAAAATTAATTAAAAAAAAACCCAAAGGATTGAGAATTCAGAAGTGTTTAATCAATTTTCAGAACATGCATATTTATTTTATTCCATATTAAGAAGAGGCATTTAGCACCTGCACCATCAATACTGAATTAAGTGTCTCAAAATTACAAAATTAACTAACAGGATAATTTGCTGATTTACTAACAATCGTTAAGGTAAGTGAGACATTGAAATGCTTCAAATTTTGCTTTTTTTTAAAATTTTGAGTTAAAAAATAGAACGTGCTTTGCTGATTCCGTAAATGTACTATTTATGAGAATTTAATTAGCAGAATATTCGAAAATTGAATTTTGAAAATGTAAACACACGTGCTATGATGTCACAGAGAAAAATGTCAGTGATTACGATTTTCTCAAAATCCATTTTATTTATAGAAGTGATATTTTGCACATTATGAAATGAGTTTATTTTCTATTCAGAGAAAATATTTTTTTATAAACATTCACAGATTTTTAGTATTGCACAATATTTATAGGAAGTTTATGTCATAAAATTTAAAAATTCTTGAATTTTAGTAAATTAAATTTTTGAAATTTTAATTATGTTTGGTGCATAGAATGCAACGTTTATACATTTTCTGTAATTTTTGAAACTTATAATCGCGGTAGAATTATTGCAAGATGTACCTCAAATTAAGTACATGACTTCAAATGTATGTACAGCTATTAATTTTTAATTCTGAAAATATTTTATGTTTATCAAATGAGATGTTCTTTGCATAAGCATATGCACAAATATATGGCTATTTCAATGTTAAAATATTTGACTTTCATCCTTTTTAATTTTAAAAGGAGTAATTATTAAAACTTAGCATAAAATAAGCTTATTTGTCCTTGTTGAATATGTCTCAATTACCTTAAACAAAAATGTAATACATTGTAAACTTATTAGTTAATAAATTACTGATTATGTTTAGCTACAATTACGCATTTTAAAATATCAAGGATCTGTTTTAGCTAAACTTTCCTTTAAATAATTTACTTTACGAACAACAATTTTTTTTTATATAAAACTTACATTATTTTATTTATGCTGTGAAAACTTAAATCAGAGAATGACAGATGGGTTTAATTATGTAAGAACCAAACTAGGCTAAACTGCGCCAAACATTTGCTTAAAATAGCCCATGTTTTTAAGCCACATGAAGTCAAAGGATAAACAGAAATACAATGATTGATAAAAAGCAGTGTAAAATGGTTGGATTTAAATCTGAAATGTGACGTAAAAAGGTTATTATACATAAAAAGACAAATAGATTTCGGTGGGGGAGGGGGTTCCCCAAACCAATTAGATTAGAATGAATTCTTAAATGTCAATTTAAAAATTTATTTTTTAATTTTTTTTAAAATTTGATATATTGCAGTTTCTCTCCATTTACCGTTATTTGCTTGATACGTACTATGTAATAATATTATGCAAATCATCGTATTCATCTGCGTTAATTTATCCTTAATTTCTTTTGTTTTCATCTCCTCAGAAAAAGCATATCATTGTATGATATTAAAATTCTTTAAATTATAATCAAAATGATAATTTTATTATTATTCATGATATATATATATACATGACTTCATATTTAAAGCCATAAGATTTCCAGTTTTTGAGCACATATTTGTCTCGTGAGTTTAAGAAAATTGCTTTCCTCTTTGAAAATAAATTTCAAAAAAAAATATTTCTTTTGAAGCAATAAGATTTTAGTAAAATACAACGAATTCTTTATCTTTCAGAAAAGAGTTTAGTATTTGAGAGAAATGCAGTGTGATAATATTTTTCTGCATGCTATAAATTCTATTATTTGAAGAATTCGAAACACATACACACATTGCCTTTTGTGAATTATTTCAAATCTATAAGGAACAATAACCCTACATAATGCAATAATAAAATCGCGTGCAGTTTTTTTCCGATTCATATCATTTATTTTTAAGATTCAATTTGAATAGAAACCGATTTACTTAAAAACAAAATAGAAACTTTGAAATGAATTTTATCATCTTTAGAAAATTTTACTAAACAAAATAATACAATTCAGCGTCTTCTTTTTTTGCAGGCACACATTCGTGCACTGTCGGTACACAAATTCTTTCGACAAACACAAATATGCATCTACTTGTTCGAATTACACGTTTCAAAGCTAAAGAGGAATTTTTTTATGCGAATGTAAAGCATTTCGTTCCCTGGTTATTCTCTTTGCATTATTCAGCAGGGTAAGAAAAAAAAAATTTATATATGTATGAAAAAGAAGGTAAAAAAGAATTATCCGAGCTACCGAACAAGAGCATTGTCAGTGCTACTTCTGAATGCTCGAAATAAATAAATGACTGAATGAAAAAGTCATAATCTATTGAACATTTCCTTTATTTTCGGAGGCCCTTTTTTATTTCAATTTCCTCTCCGAGCGTGTTCCGTGAAGCTATAACAATTTAGCCAATTCAAATAAGAACTCTTAAATATGACCAAAAAAGAATAATATATATATATGTGAAAAAGAAGACGAGGGAAATGGTATAAAAATGGAATTGCCGCGTATGAGCAAGCGAAGCATCTGAAATTGAGTTCCACAACGAACAATTCTCTTCTATGCGTGAGTCGGTTGCACAAAGAAGGGAAAAAGGGCGGGAAAGGAGAGGAAGGTACACAAAAAGAACTCCATTTAATTCCTCTATTAGTTCATTCGTGGGCGCGCCATAGCTGTATTTTCTATGTGTGTGTGTATGTTTTTGCTTTTCGAGCGGCGATGCATGAACGAAGCGACTCGCAAGTGATTTGAACGTCAGTTTTTCCCGCCAATTCCATTTTCCCTTTGTTCACTGCTGCAGCCACAGTTGCAGTTTGATGCGTCCATTGCTTGCTGATGGGACATTGAAAAATAAAGGTCGTTTTTGGAACAAAAGACCATAAAAATATGAACAAAAAAAAAAAAAGGAGTAAAATACCAACGTTACATCGTTTCGAGTGGAAAGTGGGCAGTATATAATTTTTCTTCCTTTTTTTTCCTTGTGGATGAAACTATCACAAAAGATAATTTGTTCGAGACGAGGCCTGTCCACAATAAAATAATTTATGACGTGCAGGTGAATAACGCGTGCAATTTCATCTGCTGAGTGGACAATGCGCTTTTGTGTTTTACTGTGGGTGGTATGGTATTCAAAGTAGTAATTTCGGTCATGCTAGACGCAAGAGATAATCTCGGCTAGTTTTGATAGACTCCACACGCAAAAGGTAATATTGATGCAAACTTTATTCCAACTTGATAACAGTACTGAAAACTAAGAAACAGAAACAAAAATTAGACTCAGTAAATAAGTGCTTTAACGTATTAACTTTTTACGTCGCGTTAGTTTTTTTTTAACGAAAGTACATAAACTTAAAAAAAATATTCAAAAAACAAAAATTAAAAAAACTTTGTAATAGTTACATGAATAAATTATTCAAATTATCTGATAATATTGTGAAGATTTCAATGATTAAATTTATTATGAAAACTGCTGATCATAAATATATAGTATACCCTCGATTAGTCAGACCCTAAGATTTTGGATCTCCAGATAATCCAGATTGGTATACACGGAGAATTTTCTTTTTAATTTGGGATACAATTTACAAATTTTCATATTTATTTATACCATTCCCATATTTTGAAAAATAATTTTGTTTACTGAAATCTATGAATGTTATACAATATGAATAGGAGGGGGAAAAGAGTTTGAAAAATATTCTCTGTGCAAAATCAGTAAAAAATTAGTTACACCTTTTATTTCGTTACATCTTTTATTTCCAGTGAAAATGGAATACGTTGCTACACTGTCTAAATAGAAAATTGCAATAAAATAACTTTAAACGTATTTCTATTGTTCACAAAATATATGTGTTTATTTTCTTTTAATATGATTGATACTTGATTTATTTAATATAGAGATGATTTTCAATATGTTTTATTTTATTTCATTTCTTCCTCTCATTTTCGGATTAAATTGTCTTTTCTTAAGGTTAGAAATATCTTAATCTTGTGTTTAGTATAATACATCCGATGAAGATTTAGGGCCAGAAATCAATACAACCAACCAAACATTCTCCGGATATTTGGATTTTCAATAATCCGGATAGGATCTAATCCCAATTAATCTGACATATCAATATTTTACTCTATTTAAATTAAACTGATATCATTCAGAATTTTTCGGTACATACGGTTTTCTGATTGACCACTTTAACAGTCAAATTTTATGTTCAGAAACATAAGATTTAAGTTTTCAATGCTAAACTATGAATTAAAAAAATTTAACGTTACGAAATGGAAATACATTAATTTATAAAATGAAGTTAATTGATATTTATACAATAAAAAGTTAATTAAACTTAACTAAAACAAAAATATAATGGCGAAGAAATTAAATTGTGCTTAACGTTTCAATGAGTTTTAGTAATACAACAAATTTATGGCGCTTGACAATTTAATAGATTTTAGTTCAAAAATCCAATTATATGGATGTAAATTACGGTAGCAGTGTAATAATGAAATTATTCTTATGATTTGCGTTTAATAAAAAACAAAATAAACCAGCCGAGGTCTTTTAAAATTACGTTTTTACGCTATCTTAAAAGAAAAGTACAAATTTATTAATATTTTAAGTGAGACAAAAAAAAAAAAAAAACTATTTAACAGCACCATCTGGCGAATATAGTTTTACATTCACTTTCATTGTATAGCAGAAAATATAAATTAGAAGCTTTCCTCCATACCACTGTACTTCCCCCCTTCAACTACAAACTTCCTAGTCTGCTTTTGCCCAAGATAATTTAATATAAAGGTAGCAGGAACTTTGTAACTGCTTTAAGTATTAAAGAAACACTCAGGCTTCAGAGTAGGAGAATTTTAAAGAACTTTTTGCTCTAACATCTTCTCCAGATGCTGTTCGCAAGAAAGAGAGAGAGAGAGAGAAAAAAAAATAGAAGCTTTCAGGAGCCTTAGGGAGTGTCACCTCAAGTGTGAGGAAAACACATTATCCTACTCTCGGCATTGAAAAACACTTCAACAGCCAAACCAGAAGAACCCGTAAGATTTCTACCGTCCATCTTAGAAGCCCTTTTTTATATACTTTCTTTTCTTTTCTGCCTCTTTCCATCTACGTGAAGGGAAGAGGTACTCCAAGGCCTAAAACCTCGGACACATTTACTCAAGTGACGGCGGATACAGCCGGCCTAAAAGCATCCTTTCGGCTCTTCGCTATCCACTTGCTTCCAGGATATTTCGGGGTTGCAATATTTTGGCTGGTGATCGCTTCTCTGGTGAGTATGGAAATTCTCATGAGGGAATTGTGAAGCATGGAATGTGGTATTTCTGAAATTTTACCAAACTTTCGGCTAAAAATGTCTCTTAAATGGCTTACTAAATATTTATACATAAATCCTTTTAGTTTGTTTCATTGAAAATGTAAACATTGAATGGAAAATAAAAGCATGAAGCCAATTTACTTCCGCTTTGAACAGAAATTTTGCAATACTTGCGAAGTTTTTTAGAATATCCAAAGACTTTTGCATTATTGTATGTAATATTACTTATTAGTAAAGGATTACAGTGAAAACGAAGAGATATATATGAAATACGACAATGCTGCCCTTTATTTCAATTATTTCATCAATTAGCTTCAATTTCATTTAAATTCTTTGCTAAAAGGAAATGATGTATTTATTATTCATGAATATAAATCTTTCAATATTTTTTTACCATTTTAATAAATTTATGGAAAGTTCATATCTTTCAAAGTAAAATGATTTTGAGAATATAGACTTTTATAAGAATTAGAAAAGCAGTACAATTTACTTCTAATTTTACACAAGCTTAAACTTCACCAGTGATGTATAAATTTAACCGGGGAAATGTATAAAAATATTGTAATTCATCATGAAATCACAAACACATTTTTTCAGATCAACACAAAAAACAGCAGTTATGTTTCATTACATGCCAATATAAAAAAAATTCTTATCCAAAAAATACTGTAATTATCCTTTAATGCTATTCTACATCTTCAAAAAACTTTTAATATTTGTTACAGCTAAAGGCCGTTTCTTATATTTTCTAATTCTACAAAGTTCTACAGAATTTGAAGATACCCATGACTATGAACTCAAAACATTTTAAGTGGATTTAACAACTTTTTCTATTTATAGATCATTCAATGTCTTCCTAAAAATAATACTGCACAAGTACTGAGCAGCTGTTTTTATGATTCACATTTTTTCGTGCCCATTCGGTATTTGGCGATAAGTGTCCCACTTAACGCTAGCAACCCTAACACTCGTCATTTTCAGTCACATATCCTCTATTCTAACACATAACAAGGGGGTAAATTGAAGAAAGAATTCCATTAATGTGTTCTCTTTCAATGGACAATAATAAGATAAAATCTGAGAGAACTTGTGTTTGGAACTGGGTGAGGCGTCCGACTCATTAAGACCGAAGGACTTCCAATTGTTATTTCAGAAAATGTTTGATGTTCCAGACAAGAAAGAAATTGAAAGCGCGTTAGGAGTTTAAAAAAGGCTAGAATAGAATAAACTTAATACAATCTGAATTGATCGATGATGATTTATATGCTTTGGGATGCTCTTTATTTGTTTTCATCTATGAAATCTATTTTACAAACTTAATTACGTAGCGTAGAAAAATTAAGATCGTTGATAAATCTTTTTTGAAATAAAAGACGGTTGAATTCTTAAAAATTTTGAATACAGAATACAAATAGAAAAACTTAGTAATAAATGGAAAACTGGTAAATCTGAATGCATTTTCCACTAAGTTATTTATCTTGAAATGAATATCTCATTAAGAAAATATTGTCAATAATTAAATTTTGTTAAAATAACAATTATTTATAATCATTGCAAATATTCATAAGATTCTAGGTTTTTTTTCAATGAAATAAAATTTTTCTCGTGTTCTTTAAAAGTTTCTCTCGAGTAATTCATCCAAAAGTATAATCTTCTTTAAAAACAAATTAAAGTCCATCCTCCCTGCCAAAACAACAGCATATAACTATTCTCTGAAAGGTAGAAGAACGATACATTTCACATTTATAAAAAAAATTCATTCATTAATATACTTTCAAAATGCAACACGATTGTAAATTACACTTTTACTTAATTCATTTAAAAAGAATACTTAACTTTAAGTACTTACATATCTTCTATAAATTCCGTCCAGAAAGTTTAATATTTAAAAATTAGAGATTATTCTTTCGAATGAATGTACTTTCACTCCAATTAGCCGAAACAACAATATATGTAATGATTTCAAAAGCGGAGCTTTGGTCACTTTTTATCTCAATCCT
The DNA here is from genome assembly GCA_019974015.1 of Nephila pilipes. NCBI lineage: Eukaryota > Metazoa > Arthropoda > Arachnida > Araneae > Nephilidae > Nephila > Nephila pilipes. The sequence goes on along the minus strand of BMAW01040680.1, from coordinate 226,701 downwards.
TTCTCATCAATAAAAAACCCAAAACATCCACGTTCTCCAAATAACATTTTAAAGTCAAGCTAGCAAAAATTCCTTGAACCCGTGTGTTTGTATAAAACAGTGGTCGTAAGTCATTTGCAGCTGCCGTGACAATGATTCCACGGTAGGTTTATCCATTCTCGTGGAACAGAAAGCAATTTATGCTGATTCATTACACGGATCGCTTTTCGTGTAGTCATAACAATCAAAAGTGCGCAGCGGAGGGAGAAACATTGATGGTACTCTTTCAAGAGGGAATTCATAATTAACAATAGTTTATTGTGCTGCCGACCGCTAAGAATGCGAACAAAGTGCACTGGAATGTTACTTCATGATTGCTGCATTGAATTACCGAAGCATTAACAAGGATGCGAGCATGTTGGTGTGTTTAGGACGAGGACTTTTAAATGCATTTTTGAGTTTACAATTACTTTGTTTCCTCAAGCGAACGCAATTTTGGGAAATGAAATTACATTAACGCCTGGTGAAATCAACAAACAGCTTTGTTTGCTTCGCTTTAGCAGTCATTTTGTATTTCGGATTATTAAATTTTTGGTGCCTTTAGTTAGTACATGGCTATTGATTTCGAATTAATTAATTTTCGGAATAAGCTTCCTTTTTAACGAAGAGTTATGGAATAGTTTGAATTTTAAAAACGTGCTTAAATATTTTTAAAAATCTTTTTGTCTCGTAATGGTTAATGTTTATAATAAGATTAAGAGAGTCAAAATAAAATAAAAAAAGCGCTTTTAAAAATGGAAAAATTTGTCCTCTAAATATTTTTCATTCAGAGTAGGGCTCTTTGTTAGTTACAAAATATTTAATAGAATTATTTCTCCCTCTGTAAAAAAAAAACTAATATTTAAAATTATATTAATTAGTATGCAAATTAATCTTAAAATACATACACTTTTTTTAAAAAAAAATATACACTTATTTATTAAAGAGATAAATTACTTTAAATAAAAATACTTAGCTGAAATGTCAAACTAAACCCACTGAATTTCCCTTATTAAAACTTAATTGTTAAAAAATTATATTTCAAATTATTTTAAAACTTATAAGAACAAAATTAAATTTAAGAGGAACCGGATATTAATAACAATTGGCCTAAAAACTTGAAATAACAATATTTAAATCGAGATATCACTGCTTTTAAATTGACTATCAATCTCTTTACTAAAATAATTTAAAAATATAAAAACCATTTCATTAGGAAAATAAATTTATATTGCTTATTAATCAATAAGATTCATAGCACAGATTTATTCGTAGTTAATATTTAAAATTAGAAATCATATAAATGAATAAATTTATTAATTACACCTACACAATTCGATATAACGTATATTGTCAACATTTTGAAATCTAATTTCAGTTGCGTGAGACTGAACTACTAATAAGGATTTTACTACTAACATATTTTTATATGCTTGTAAAAATTTCTGTATTGCAAGATATTTAAATTTTAACTTATAACAATTAGAGCAAATTCTTATAAAATAAAGTAATTCCTACAATATATATATATATATATATATATATATATATATATATACTTAAACTCAAATACTGCCAATTAATTCTGCTTTCGTTTCTAACGCTAAATATTTGCATAACTTTTTGTAAGTAAACAAGATCGAATACAGCCCGTATTATCTTCCATTAAATCCTATATTGCCTTTTATGTTATTTTTTTAACAAGCTATTGCCACTTTATTCGACATTAAAGCTAACATAAGAACCTGACCGGCAATATGTTATTAACTGAAACAAAACACTTAATGAGCACCATGAACTTTCGAATTATCCAAAAAATACCATTACAACATAAATTAATTTAGTTCCAGAAGAAAAAGTCATCTTAAGGCTTAGAAATTTAGAATTATGCGTTAAGTAACTTAATCGCCTGAATATGACAAGATTTAATAATTATCCAAAAATAGAATCTAAATTATTACCAATAAAAACTGATTCAATCCAAAGAAATTCTCCAGACGTAATATTTTATACGATGTTCATAACCGTAAATCTGATTCTTTTCTTTTTTCCCAGTCCGAAAACAAAGCACACGAAGAAGTAGCAATTCCAAGACAAAAGAACAAGTACATAACAACCATCAAATCAACTCTAACGTGACAAACTTACAACTTGCCAACAAACAATCGTAAAGTTCCTAAGTTTTCAATCAAGTTTCAGATCTAAAAACTATGGCGTATGAAAAAAAGAAAAGTTCAATTTTTATGCTACTCTTCTATATAACACAAGTGCGTGTCACATGTATCGTTCCAATACTATACTACCATTCTATTTACTCTCGTGACTTGGCGATTCCAAAAGTACTCTTTTTTTCGCCAAATAAGAGGTACTTCAGCTCAAAAGAAAATATATAGATGAGAAATAGAAAGTTGAAATATTTTTTTATGGATTCGAACCATCATTTTTCACCGAAAAACTTCACTTTTCCCCCATTCTTTTTTTCCCTTCGTCTAGATTCTCTATAAAAATGATTGGACGTTGCAGATCTAGGATTTTTCCCCCTCCCTAAAGTTGCTCTTCAAATTTTGTGATTGTGTACTGTTCTTTCTTGAAAGAATAGTGGGGTGGGGAGAGTACGGAGTGATCGTTGACTTTATTCCAAGCAGTTGCTCGCTTTTTATATAAAATTCATATGTAAGTACATTCTCAAGGTGTATTCCTGTATGCATTGTATTGTAAGGCAATCTGAAAAGCTTTAGGGGAAAAATATAGTATGCGAAATCCGAAAAAAAAAAAGAGCTTGTAGATATAAGGTATGAATTCTTGATTTTTCCTTGCTTGTATATGCATAAAAGAGCTTCAGTAAAAATTGCAATGTATTGCTGTAATTTGAATAAATATGAAATTTTTTTTTTAATTCCAACTCTTCTTTTCAACCAAATAAAAAAGAAGTTTTTTTTTATCAATTTAAATTAAAATTTAATACGTACATTTTTTTTCTTCTTCTAGAATGCATAATAATATTTATATTTGAATTGGTCTTTTGAGTTTGACGTTATTTTCATGTGAATGTTAGGATATTATGAAAAACGTAGGGAATTCATTACTTCTAGTAAAAGGCAGTATTTATATAAAAATTGTTTATACTTTAAAACATTAATTAATTTGATTAATTATCTTAAATTGGAAATGAATACGTTTTGTTATGTATGAAAGGAAAATACCAGAAAAATGACATAAAGAATTTTAATTCTAGTTTAATTTTTGATTAATAAAGTAGTTAAAGTAATGATGGAATAAGAATTAACAGAGTTATATAACGTGAAAGATAGTGTAATAGCTAAGGTCATAATATCAAATATTTCCCTAGCTAAGTTTCTGATTTCTTCACAAATTGTAATAATAGAACAAGTATTTTTCACATTAAGTATTTCTGTTCTTTTGGCGTGCTTTCAAGAGAGCGCCTAACCATTTAAAAAATTGTATTAATAATGAAACTCAATATAATAAAGAGATGATTTATTTTTATTACGTTTTTTGAAAAAGAAAAAAAAACTTCATGTACTACTCTGATCTGAAGAACTTTTAAACAAATATTCTAATTTCGATTACACACAACTATTCTTATTTTTAAGACTTAACTAAGCATGTAAAACCTTAAGAATTAAAAATTATTCATAATTTTAAATCAAATTAACATTCAGACTTACGGATCTACTTAAGAATGGAATAAAATATACAAAATCTTAAATCAAGCAACAACTAAAAATCTCTCTCTGTATATATATATATATATGTGTGTGTGTGTGTGTGTGTGTGTGTAGAGATTGCACTTGTCAATGTAACTGTACATACGTTCCTTTTGACTACAACTGCATTCAAAGAAAAGTTTCCATGATGCCCCACTCTTCAATTTTGCTTTGTGAATTATTGAAAAGATTATCGAAATGAGGTTACTAAAGAAATTGATTATAGGGTGCTAAGAGGTAGCAAGATTCTTAACTAGATAATCTTATTCATCAAAAATTACTGATGATGAGATTGGATTCTGTCCAATTTCGTAAAAATGACAAAAAATAGCATTAAATGAAATGACAACGTTGAATTTATCACCACTTGTTCTTGTACTCTCAAGACCCTACTAAATTCTTTCGAATATAGTAAGGATGTGATGTGACTTTATTAACGTCGCACTGAGAAGCAACACGAGAGCTATAGGCGAAGGACCTCGTAATTTTGAACCTCGGTCGAGTGACGAGGATGACACATGAGTTCATATCTCTCTCTTCAAACTTCCATATCACGCCAACAGAAGGACTTCAAATCTCGATCAGATTTAACGTGCATTAACATCACTACACGGCGGGTGGCATCAGGACTCAAGTCTATGACTCGAATAAACAACGCCGGCCGCGAGTCCGCGACCGTAACTACTAATATATAATAAGAGAAGACGGGAAGCATTAATAGGGCGAAGACTTTTTCTTTCTCTCCCTCTCTTTCTTCATATAAATGTTGTAAATAATTGTCGCTGTTATGATTAAGACACATGGTTAAGCAATAATAATCAGGCAAAATCTTTCACCAGTTTATTCAAATTTATGTATGAACAATATCGAATATAAATTAACAATGTAAAGCGGTAAATTAATCACGACCTTAGCCAAATATTATTATGTTGTTGTGATCACAATGTCTAGTCGGAGACAAGTCCATGAGACAAAAATATTTAAGATATTATAAACGAAATGATAGTTGATGTAATTATATCTCCTTTGTTTAGCCCCATATAATTTAAATTATGCTTTGGAGAGCCCTGGGAAAAATTACATTTGGTGCAATTCGGATAGGTTTTTGCCCCTTGTCTAAAAGTAAGACTCCCAGAGTGTTTGTTCACTTGTAAGTCTATGAATGGTGTAGTATGAACATTTCTGTGTCTCTGATAAATAAGGGCACCGACAGGAGATTACCGATTGCACCACAAGTAAGTCGGAGGGGGGGGGTCTGTGATTGCTTGCACGAGATTTTCATTTTTGAATAGTTTTCAAGGAAGGTTAGAAAAGTATTCCGGCCTGAATATCTAATATTCCATGAATGTTATCTAATGTTATGAAGAATTATTTCTATCTTGATAATTCTAATCAGTCAAATTTAAATAACTGTATGCGACTTTAAACAACTGGAGACTTATAGCAACTAGATTTGAATCAGGTATACACGTTCAGTATACACTGACTCACGATTGTTCGAAACAATATAGGGGTCCTACGAGTATTTCTAATTCTTTTATATCCTCTTCAATCTTGTTCACTACTCTTCTTTTTATTTATTAAATCTAATTAACTTATATCTTGGTCCTTTCACACACACAGGGTGTGACTCTCATTTCATGCAACGTAGTAAAGTAACTCCAAACTCCCGATTAAATGTGTGTGCGAATATATATATATATATATATATATATATATACTTGAAGTAACTTTTAGATGGAAACGAATTAGGGAATAAGGTAAATTATTGACCTAGTTAATTTCATCTAGTCATTGAGAAAATTTTACTGTTGTTTTCTGGCTTGATTGACTGATTATTCATTCACACCACAGAAGTAGCATAAGGTTTACGACGACGAACCTGATTAACAGTGAACGTAAGTGAAGTGACGGGGACTTTACCTCAGAGGCCCTCCTCTCCAAACTTCCACACTATGCCCTTGGGATAACTTTAAGCCTCAACAGATTTAACGTGCATCAGTCCCGTCCCTCAGCGGTTCTTTAATGGCATCAGGACTTGACTACAAAAAAAGAGCCAGCTGCGAGCATCATTACTCGGCTAATGTGGCTTTTGTCTTCTAATACGAGAAATTCAAGCAAATTCCTTTCAATTATATAAATATATAAATAATCCACAAAATGGGAATATCTAAATTAGTTTATTTATTTTTCATTCACTTAATTAGTTCAATCGTAAACGTGTTAACATTTCAGATCCTTTAAAATATGTAATTAGTACATTCAAAAATATAATTAGTAAAAAGATATTTTTTTAAAAAAAAATCTATATTTTGAATAAGTATAGAGGAGTGTTCATAGTTTTAAGCAAATGTAGCCTTTCAGAGTCTTTTTTTTCTTCCTGTTTGGTTTACATAAATAATGAAATAATCAATTAAAAATAATTTAACATTGATTTCATCACGAACGTTATGACTTGGTATTGTTAACATTAAACAACGCAAAATGAAAACACTCCAAAGTAAGAACATAAAATAACTTCAAAAACATTACATATTCTATTGAAACAATTGTAAAAATTTATTTCAAAAATAAATTTAAACATATTTTTTTCTACAAAATATTGCAGAACATAAATTTTTATACATTAACTTTTAATTTTACAACCTCCTTAGGTTGTATTTAAGACTGCCTAGACCGGGGCCTCAAGCCACTTATTTGTTTTCGCTTTTTTGTTTTAAAAATAGAAATCCGAAAAAATTATATTTTATAGCCAGATAACTAATATTTTTGGACATACTAATTTTATTTTCCTAAATTAATTGTTTTGAAGTGAGTGATAGTGAAGTTCAATGGCGCAAGAGCCAGATATGGCTATGTGGCGCCAAACAAGATGTAACTGTGTTCTAGACGCTTGAAAAAATAGGGGGAAAAATTAAAAAAAAAATTAACTGACAAGAGGGAGAGTCGAAAACAGAGAAGGATCGCTAGAGTATTTCTGGAACGTGTCATCTGTGTGTACCAAAAACAATAAAAACGTTGGGAAAAACAAAGATCTCAAGGGTGTCTCGAGGTCATGATCCCCGCTCCTACTTAAAGGAAGCAAGCCCACGAGGGCTAATTGTTTTCACAGTTGCTGTCATTTCTGTAATGATTCTCAATGATTCCGGAATCCAGCAAATGAAATAAACTCTTTGAAAAAACTAGTTTGAAATTTATAGTTATTGAAATTTTTAGTTACATGTGACTCTCACTTTTCTTATTGCGTTACATTTTATTCCTAGTCCATTTAAATTACATTTAATTCATTAATTCTTTTCTGTACCAAAGCTTCTCATATGTTCAAAGTTTTTGTTTACACATCCAATTTCCTCCATTTCTAATTTCTTATTGCTAATTCTAAAAATATTAAGTATCTTTCTTATGAATGTTAAGTATCATTAAAAATTTTTTTAAATGTTAAAGAAAATTGTATCACTTAAATAAATACTCAGAAGCTGTAGTTTTAAAGTGTTGTATCAAAGTGGCCTTTTTCAAATACTGAGTAGATGAATGTCGCTAGTTAATATTTTTTGATGCATTACAAGAATCACATCACTTTTTCCGTGTGGGGTGGAGTGGGGGAGTTATTTTTAAATCTTTTTATTTATTTATATACTTTCAGCTCATGGGACTCAGTAACCTAAAATAACCAAAATAGAGGGGGGGGGGAGTATTACTTTATATGAAATGTATGGCATATCTAAATATATGTTAAAAATTTTATTTTTAGCTCTAGAAATATTATTTAGCTAGCCATTAAATTTTTTTAAGAGTGTGGAAAATCATTTTCATTGGCTGTTGAAATTTTAAACTGCTTTTCCACAGGTTTTCAGCGACGGTCATGTACTCAAAATGTTAGATTCTTTTATAATCAATAAAAAATTTTGAGAATTTTTTATGGTTGCTTTGTATATACATTTGATGATTCTGTGCGTGGAATAAGAATTTATATAGACGGTTATCTTTTTAAGAAAATCCAGAAATTCAAATTCAGATAAACCTTCATTCTTGCAGTGTCTGATAGAAAAAAAATTGTAAAAGTATGAATAACGCTAGTATCATTAAACTCCTGCTCAAAATTGTAAGAGACTCATCTAAGATATTTAGAAAAAATGCTAAAAATACTAAAATTTAGTTGGAATTTAGTAGGAATAGAAACTGTAAACTATTGAAATTAGTAGTAGTATGATTTCTAAAATATTAAAATACTTTGAAAAAATTTAAAATCTTAAGTAATGTTTGTTTGAAAAGGATGCTTTTTCTGAAATGCATATTGTATGCTTAATAAAATATGGTTATTACAACTTTTTATATAAGACTCCAATTTTAAAAAAAATATTCACAGGATTTTCTGTGTCCCTTAATCGTATTTTGTTCTCATTTCTGTGACATAATTTTGATTTAAATTTATTCTTTTTTTTTTAAATAAGCTCAATGTATGTTTCACCTATTATCAATATTAATTGTTTTTGAAAGGATTAAAAAACAACCAATAATGTTTTGTTGAATATATACAATTTATTTGATATTTAATTAGTTGTAATAATACATATCTAATAATATACTAATGGAGGTTATGGAAACTTTTAATTTATATTAAATATCAGAGTTTTTGAATTAGCATATTTTTATGAAACAAGTGAATGTCCCCCAAGGTTTTCTCAAAACAATTTATAATAATCCATCTTTTTTTTCCCTTTGTAACTCAGAACGTGCACTCTGATAAATGTTTCAAAATCCGGAACGAAATAATACAAAATGCTCTTCATCTTTCAAGAAAACCGACATACATTTTATAGGAGTCGATAGAAGGGGAGATAGAAAAAAACACTTTACAAATATTGCAAACGTAAAGACTAATACTGAAAAGTACTTCCGAAAACAGCTTTTATGGATATAACATCGCTTCAAAGTAGGGAAAGAAAACACGAGTACGTTTGCTTTATACACAAAAAGAATACGAAAAAAAAAATTTTTTTTTTTCCTCGATTCCTTGACCATGCAACATATTTCTATTTCCGCGATTTGAAAATCTACGAAAATCGTGTTTTTCAATGCCCGCACGTTTAGAGTCTATTTTCTAGTAGATTTTATGAGAGTTCTTTCTCTTTTCCCTCATATCTAGATATATACGCATGCCTTTTTTTTTCTTCTGGCAATATCGAAAATAGATTGAAAGTTATACGTACTTCCTAAAGAAATGTCTAAGACAGTTCAGAAGAGAGAGTAAAACAATTGTTCTCCATACTTTCACTTATTGAGTGGTATTGTTTTCTGCTTTCAACAGTATGGTTGTTTTGTTTTTCATTTGAAAGAAAAGAGCTGCAAGATGCTTGATGTCTTTTCAGGAAAATGATCTTTGTGAATTGTTTTTATTGGTCTGTTGACGTTTAGAAGAAGAATCTTTGACTTCGTCTCCCTTTGTATTCGAAAGGAAATTTGCAGGATAAATTCTCGAATAAAAAGAAACAAAGAATGTTCGTAAGAATGTTCCGAATTTTATTAGATTAGATTTTTAGGAAAATATGTTTTATTACCGAAGTGCTTTATCAATTTTCGATTGTATAACAACAATTAAAGAATAAACAGAGCTTTTGTAAATGGAAAAAAAAACAATTCTGATGGAGGAATTTCTGAATTCTTCAATTTTTTCGATATAACAAAAATTATAACATTTTAAAAAATTTTAATGAATAATTCATTAAATTTAAATTATATGAATTATCAAAGCTTTCAGAAATGTTAAAAATTTTCTTAAACTTTGTTTTTAGTTCTTATAAGATTTATTAAAAATATTATAGAATTACAAAGAAGTACGTTAAATTATTGATCAAAATGAAGATATTTTGGTTTGGAAAAAATTAAGTAAGCATATGTTTCATGGTCGGTTAGAACTTTTCGAAACTAATACAATTGAAAATTCTAAAATAAATAAAGTAATCGTTGAACCAACAACATAGATACAAATTAAATAATTCCACTTGAAGAACGAAGCGAATATTAATGACTTTGTTTTTCATGAGATTTGCTTCATAATAATGCGAAGAAATCTTTTTTAATGACTTTAGAACATTTATTTATTTAAATCTGTATTAAATATATAATGTATTCTATTTTCATATATATATATATATATATATATATTAACTCTTGATTAACTTATTACTTCTATCAAGAAAATTCGTTTAAATCGCATTTACAAGCTAATCTCTCAAAGATGTAACGGGAATGGGAATCTATCAAATCATCGTCAATATGTGTGTTATTTTCATAGGTTTCCACTCGTTCTAAAATGCCTTTATTTGAATTAATAGCATTCTAAAGCAATCGCAGACATGAATGGCGAAGTAATAAGATGTCACACACATAACAATGAATTCAAATTCTACTAAAACATTAATCTGGTGATGTTTCTAGAGTCTTACAGCATTTAAAATTCCGCACTTCCTAAAGGTTTCTAGAGAGCTCGTGATTCTTTAACAGGTGTGATTAAATTTGTATTAGCAATGTAAAAGGTTTGTATCCGGAAACAACGATACGTCCTTAAATCTCCCTAAGAAGTTCTATTTCGTATGGGACACAATAACCAGTAGCGAAATACTTGGGAAATAAGCTTAACGTTTTAACTCAGAGCAGTGAAAATAAGTCACATTGAAATCTACTAGGTAAAACAATAATATTCAATAAAATATAGGAAAATCAGCTATATCTTACAGGTTTTTTAAAAATAATTTATTGTTTATTTCCACTTAGAAGCAACACAAGCTGACCTCATAATTTTGGACCATGGTCAGTTGACGAGAACGATACTTGAGCTGCTATTTCCCTCTCAGACTTCCAGGCTACGCCAAAGGAAGGACTGGGGGCCTTGAAGGATTTAATGATCATCAGCCTTGTCATAGGGTGGGCTTTTCGTCATCAAGCCTCAAACCTACGACTCAACCAAACGTAGGCTGCGATCTCGCGATCGTGACCATTAGTCTACCGCGGCCATTATATCTTACACGATACATCTAATTAGAATTATATGCTTTCGTATTACAATTTATTTATTTGTTCCATTATTTCACTAAAGATATGGAATATAAGACAGTTCTGAGTTAATACGCTTGTTCGATGATGTTAGCTAGGGTTTTTTTTAATGTAATAGCTATAATTCTCAAAAACTTAAAAAAAAAAAAAAAAGAAATGATACACATTCCATTTAAATGTATCGTACATAAATGTCAAGGCATCGCAATAAAAAAGATCCAATTCCAGTTCTAAATGTGGAATTTTCTGAGCTATCAATTTCGAGATATCAAATAGAAGATTTAGCGATAATTTGTGACTGATAAGGTACAAGATTCTGCGAAGCATAGCGCTGGATTTCTCACAGCATCCAAAAGCATCGAAAATTCGTAAAAGAACCTCTTCCTCTACATTATGCAAGCGAAATAAAGTTGCCATGATTAAATAAAGATTTGCTCGCCGATAACATGCGGGTAATAAAAATATTTCCCCTCATTAAGCTGAAGGAAGGGTGAGACAACTCTCATGCATGCAAATAAGCAATTTTCTTGACTCCAAGAAGGAGGAGGCAACTGATAAAAGCGTGTCGTTGGCTTTTAAAGATCCTATTAAGCACTTCCACTTTTAACGAAAATTAAATAACTTTAGGTCGCAGGTTTTAACGCGTAATTTGTTCAGCTTCGGCAACTCTACTTTGTCCACCATTAAACCATCGCGCGGGGTGTCCATTTACATAAATAGGTAGAGGTGTAAGCATGAGACATTTCGCAAACACCTGCGCATGCATTACAACAGAGACGTTCACAACATTTACACTGCTCCTTTATGCATTATTGGGTTGATGGATGATAGGGGCGTGAAAATGCGGGTTTTTTGGGTAAATCATCTCTTTTTTTCCCCGTCATTAATTACGTGGTTAGGCTTATGAAAAAAGGTCCTTGTATGGAAAGTGTGTCGCTTCTTGAAGTTGTTACATTCGACATAGTTAAAAATAGTATACATTATCATAATAATACAGTCACTGTGGTTTTGTAATATGGTTAAGATCTGGCAGTAAAAAAAACCCCTCTATTCTGGTGAATTAAGTTCTAGTTGCTCAATTTCAGGAGGTTATTGGCATTTTATTATTATGTAATTATCATAAAACTCTCTCTATATATACTCGGTTAATTTTAAATTATTTTTCTGAATTCATCTTGCATTTAAACTGTTCAACGTTGGCTGAATATCATTTTATAACAGAATCGGATATTTTTTTTATTATGAATGACAAACATTTTATTTTTACTACTAAGCAAATTAACTTATAAATATTGGTTACTCTCTGCTTCAAATTGTGTTCATCTTATTGAGACAATAAATATACATGGTAGAGAACAGTAAGTCAAAAAAAATTATTTCAAAATGGTAAATATTTAAAAAAAAACTAAGAATGTGTTCTTTTGAATGATTAAAAAATGGGAGTAGAACAATCAACACACACAGTTTAAGATTGTATCATAATTACTTTATTTCCCACGATTCTCTGTTTGTAGTACCTGGTTTAACTAGAATTACATTGTTAAATATTTAAAGTAAATAAACTTTGTTGTTTTATTTTTAATGATATTTTGGCTGTTTCGAACTTGGGGGGGGGACTTTAAATAACCATAATGAATTTCTAAATTATCAAATCGTAAAGAAAAAATTTAAGTCTATAAAATGTGGATATTTTAATGTTAGAAAATTTCTGAAAAAAAAATTATATACATCTGTATTCTAAACCCACTGCTTCGAAGCAAAAGATTCAGATCGAAGCTACATTTTATGTCCTTTATGATGCACAATAAATATAACTATATAAACCAAGAATCGCCAATTGTTAACTGTTTTTATTTCAATTCAATTCAAATTTCAAAGATGTAAAAAAGGAATTATTATTAATACTGATATTTGAATTCATTTACAAATATCTAGATGTTGATAAAATTTTAAAATGCTTTTATTTCACGTTGTTCAATACAATATCCGGCGCTAAATTTGTCGATGTAAGGAATTGTATATGTATTCAAGATTATACTTTCTTAAATAATATCCTCTAAAAAACTGAGCAAGCTTTTAAACTCTTAAGTTGAGTAAATGTTTATCTTGATATCAAAATCCCATCAAATTATGCAAAAATTATCACGAGTTTTATCACTAATTACGTAAAAGAAACTAAGTAAGGAAAGTTATTCAGAATCAGAGTTTAACTTGTAAAAATCTATCATCTTCTACCCATATGGACGTTTTTTATGCTGACATTGTCGCTTCTGGTGACGAAGTAGATTTCGCACTAGCAATGCTGGTTACTATTGGTGGGGATAGCAATTTTCACGAAAAAGTGTAACCAGATTATTATTATTGTTATTGTGCATGTGTGTTTGTGAATTTAACAAGATCGAATGAATCATGTTTGTGATAAAATTTATTTTAAATCTCATATATTCTTTTATATTTTCCAAGGAATTCCTTAAATGTTTTCATTTTCTTCTACTTTCTTAAGATTGGTTTAATGCCATTTCGTATTAATTTTAACTTCTTGCCTTGTTTACAGGAGATTTTGGAAAAGTACAAAACGCATGTTTAATTTTTCAACGTATGCATTTTTTATTTATTTTATTATATATATAATATTTTTATTTGTTCTTTTTTGTTAAACTTATCAACCATACAAAAGGACTACTATGGGTACTACCATACAAAAAGTTATAATAAACAGATATTTGTTAAACACAAACGGGAAAAAAGCAATTTTAATATGTACTACAGTAAACTGCAAGTTGCAAATGTGGAAGCCGCAGTCAAATAAAAATATGTTGATATTGCATAATATGATTCTAAGTGTGATGCGTCCTAAATTCTAGGATTCGTGGATTGGTTCTGGTGAAGTCCAAGTTTTTCTGGAATGTTATTGATGTCACATCACTCGCCATAGTAAATCTGTCAACAGATATATAGGTTAGAAAGGTTGTCTTTTCCCGAGAAACTGTAAGTAGATTAATGCAATTTTTTAAGTGACAAACTATGACTATGAATCTTTCAGCGATAAAAACACGTGATTATAAATTAAGTTTCTAAAATTTTTCTCATTTTTGTGCTTTAATATAGTGTATTCATAAAATGTTAATAAAATGCATTTAAATGTTAAAAATATTTGAAAGTTATGCTAAAATTGAGCAAACTTTACTAAAACATTTTTCTTGGGTTAAAATTTAATTACAAAAGTGTTAGTTTCTGTTTGAAATTTAACAAAAAAAAAAAAAAAAAAAAAATTAATCCGCGCAAAATAATATTTTTTCAATTTTATACAGACATTTCTAGTGAGACATCTTAGGAGTTAAATCCGTATTTTTTCGCTTCAAAAAACATAGGAATCTCTAAACTAAAATTTCCTTAGAAAATATCAATGCATGGAATATATTCGTCGTTTATTTCAATCGAATATAAAATAAATGCTCATCACCTAACGTTAAACTTAAGACTTTCAACTTTTATATTCAACATTTATAAATTCAAATCTTGACTATCAAAGTTGAATATTTAAGCTCTTTTAAACAAAATTCTTTTTTTACAGACTATTTTTATGACACTTCAGCTTTACATACAAAAATGAAATATTTGTCCGGAATTTAAAAGCAAAACGCACGATTGGCATATATCTCAAGCGTTTTCCTTTGTCGAAGATGCCTAAAATGTACACACACAAAAAGACATTCCCATGTCAAGCGTCATTCAGCGAATGTTTTTCCCGAACTCTCAGCACGAGGGCATGACGAGCAAAAGGCAAATTTATCAAAATCAACGATTTGTAAGCCGAACAGAAATGAGTGCAAAAGCATTTGGCGCCGCCTCAGCGAACGAAATCACCTGCATAAATTCGCTTTAAATCGGGAAATCACGAGAAATTCAGCGATGCGTCTGAGAATAACTTCGAATTTATAGTGGGAGAGAGAGAGGAAGAACACAGTAATAATAAAGAAAAAATGGCGCTGTCACTGCACCGAAGGAGTTCGTACTTATGCTTCTTTGAACATATTATCAGTAAACATTGTGAGCTTGATTCTTGATCGCGTTTTGTTCGGGTATTTGGACTCGTAAGAATTCGTCTGAGCGGACAGTTTTGCTGTTGGAAGTTGAAATATTTCCCAGGCATAATGAGAATGCTTCTCGACGTGAATAATGGACGACAAAAGAAGACGTTTGCTTATCTAAAATTCGAATGGAGGGAAACGTAAAATAATGCGTCGTTTTGTTAGCAATAAATAGCTCAATAGATCGCTGCTTGTTCGACGAGAATTTCGAGCAATGTAATTTTAAAGGCAATTGTTATCGGGTCGAGTCACAATAAAGACTGCTGCGATGGAGTTAGAACTAATTGTAATTCTGAATAAGCGTTGTGTTTATAGAGTTTAGAATGGAGAATACACAAGAGTTTGCTTTGTTCATTTTGTCGGTAGGCGCTTAATTTTTCAGATGAGCGTTAAACTTGGTGATTAAAGAATCGTTATTTTTACCAGGCTGTGAGGTAAATGTGAGAAGTGTACATAAATGTTAAAATTGAATGAAAACATTGTTCTATAAAAGTTAAAATTAAGCGTTATGAATATTTATATTGTTCAGTTTCCTATTATTTCAGTTCAGTTGGTTCAAAAATGAAAAAATAAAATATTTGAGACTTGGAAGCAAAACCATTTGTTCAGAGAAATTAGTTCTTTTGTATTAGAGAGCTTCAATTCTTGTACGTGTCTCTCTATATATCTGAATTAATTTTTCCTAATGTAGTATATTGAAATTTATTACATAAGAATTCAAAAATAAAATAAAATCAATTTCAGTTGCATGTTTCAGACAGAATATTAATATAACTATCTGTAACATATTTACTATTTTTTTCCCAAAGAATTTTAATATACTTCTCTAATTTTAAATGCATGCTTTATTCTTCAAAAAATTATAATATATACACTTCTTTCTGTTTTCGTTCAGTTATTTTCCAAAAATATAGACATTTTAAATGTTTTCTATTCGAGTTTGTTAAAGGAAATATCAAATATAGCTCGAGAAAAATAAAAATACATATTTTTTAAATGATGGAATACGTCGTACTTTTTTTCAAACTTTATGTACATTATTTCAAAAAATATGTTCATATAATTCAAAATATGTAATACCCTATTTTTCAAAAATTATATACAATATTTCAAAATACTTTCTGTAAAATTTTTCACAAAGTGGCACAGCTTATTCTAAAAAGGAAATAAAGGAAGAAATTAATCAGACTAAAGTTCTACATTTCTAAGTAACTTAAAAGTCTTTTATTACTTGTCTACTGAGAATAAACTTGATGAATCATATGCCTGAGCTTCCGGCCTTGATTTTTTTAAACATATAATAAAAGAAGTATGGTACTTTAATGGATACAATATTTGTGTTTAAAATTTTTATACTGTAGTTACTTATAAACATTTTACATAAAACAAATTATAAAATTTACAATATTTAAAACCGTGGTGTTTTAAATTTTATTAATGGAAAATATTGATAAAAACAGCTCGAAGATCTGAAATACTCCTAAATTAAATGCTCGTCATTCACTAATGTTTTACCATTTTAAATCTTCTGCAATTTTGATCAATTCAAGCACGTAATTACATTTAACCAATTTTGCTATCATAGAGCATTCACAATTACGATTCACAATTTAGCCCCGAAATTCGTAGCTTTAAAGAACATAATTATTATTTTTCTTCTTCTAAATTAGAGATTTTCAAATCGTGGTACGGGACTTTGACGAAAATTGATTTTTTGACTGATAGCTTTATAAAGAGAACTCTGTTATTCAAAAGAGTTCCTAAAATTGAAACTCCAAGTGTTTGTATTAAATTATACAAATAATTGAAGAAGATCCAGAATTTTGTTAAGAAATGATAATTGAAATAGCACGTGGATTTCTAATGGAAAAAATAAATGTGCGAACGAAAATACGGTGTTTAAAAAAACACCGTATTTTAGGGTACATTAGAGTATTTAAAGATAGCCAGGGGATATGTGAAGAAAAACATATTATGACTAAGATGTACTTAGGGAAGAATGTTTGAAAATCACTATTTTAAAACTGTCCAATGTATATAATAACAGACGAAAATAGATCGATAGATTGATTGATTTAAAGTTAAAGTCGAATTTAGAAGACATAACAGGGCAATTGGTGATGGAATTTGTAATTTTGAACTTCAGTCTAGTGACGAGGATGACACTTGAGCTGGCAACTCCTTCTCAAAACTTGCACACTATACCATCGAAAAAACTAGGAGCCTCGACCAGATTAAACGTGCATCAGCCCCACTACATGACGAGTCTTTAATGGCAATAGGACTCGAACCCACGAATGATGGAAAGAACACAGACCGCGAGTTCGTGCCAGGACCAGGCTAACGCGGCCACTATACAAAAATAGTTCAACTTAAAAAATTTCTTTCAAAAAAGATAATCCACGTCAATGAACCCCTTAACTGTAGCATGTATTTCAGAAAAGTGTTTTAAAAATGGGGGAAAAATCCTGCTAAATTTTGTACATTATAATCAATAATACGGTTAGAAAATTATTTTCTTCCAAAAAAATAATTAAATGAAGTATCTACTTTTTAATGTTTTAATATACAAGGGGGGAAATAACGGATATACTTACATTTTACACCAAATAATTCAAATGTAATAAAATAAATCAAACGGCATAATAATTTTGTAGCTAAATATGATAAACTAATGTTACTACAATAATAAGAGTTTGAAAATATAGATATCCTAAGTCCTTCACAGTATGATGTATACCATAACCTGTCTCTACGCACACGCCTACATCATGCTTTTTTACAGTTTGAAAGGCCTAAGTTGTATTCTTCATCGATGTCTGAATCAGACATTACAAAAAAGTATTTTTCCTATAAAATTCGCAAAATAAGGCACAGACAGATAAAAAAAAATACCCCATATTCCCTCTGTTCGAAATACCCTCTCTTATTGCGCACATTTATAGCGACTAAGTTAATTTTTCTCTCACCAGAGGGACAATTACTGTTACCTATTGTAAAATGAATAAATTACAAATTAAATGTATATTTGAATTAATATACATTTAATTATTAACGAAAATAAACTCAGTTCGGTTTTCACGAAATAGAAACGTTAATATTTTTTCAGCCCGAATGCAGTTCAAGCGTCAAAAATGTTGTAAGTGTGAATTACCCGGATTGGACTAAAGTGTATCTGGCAAGGGATTAATAGATTTCCAGAATTAGAAATATTTTAAACACTGATGTGAGGGTTCAATACATAACAGGAAGAAAAAAATATTTCGTTCCACTGTATGTACATAATGTATGTATTCTAATGTATTTTAAGGTACATTAGAACATTTGACCAGTGATGTCCAGGGATAGTTGAAAAAAAAGATTATGACTAATTAAGTAAGTCTAAGGGATACACGGAGAAGAAAGTTTAAGAATCACTGTTCTAAAGCAATCCAATGTTTACAATCACAGGCATGAAACTACGCGCAACATAAACAATGTATCTAATTCAACATTCAAATAACAATAATCAAACTTTCGCCTTCAAAATTGATGCAATTACCATGTACCGTATAATCATCCTGCCTACTTGACTGGGATTGATTAGGTAAGACAAAAAAAAAATAGAATACAAAAACAGAGAGCAGACTTGAAGATGGTGTGAGATTATTTTTATCAGCCCATTTTTCACTTGATTAAATAAAGAAAATCAAGTTATTTTCTTTCTGCAGGAATAATCAGTCATCCGTTCTAAAGTTGTATTAGTGGATTATGAATCACCTGCAGACAAAATAACAAATACCACAAAAGATTTCATTTTGCAAGGAAGCAGTGCATTCTCCCATTACCAATACGCTTATGATAATTATTACAAATGAGCACATTATTTGCGCATGTTCGACTATCTTGATTCTTGTAGAAATAAACATTTTTTCCCTTGACTAGGTTCTCGGGGAAGTCTTTGTTTCGTTTCTATGCGCTTGGTTGATGTTTTCCACAATTGGTCACGAGGATGAAGCTCAACAATAGCACAAACATTCATTTCCCACTCTTTCTTTATATTTTTGTTGCTGAAATTCTCGAAATGTAAAATAAATCCTAAATATTTATTATAGTTCGAGAGAAACGGACGGAAAAATACTCAAACAATATGGAAAACGAATTCGAAATGGCAGATGTTTTTATGGGTAAAGGATGAGATGGGCCCGTTTCGCAACGTAAACAACTCGCACTCCGGTAAAAAAAAAAAAAAAACAGCGTAGTAGAATTTTCGTTCTGCTTGGTCGTTCGATTCCATGGTTGTCAGGTATATCGCAGAAAATAAGAAGATAAAACTATTTTTGTCGTGATTTAAGAAATGGATTGATTTAAGTTTAAAAAAGATTTACTACTCAATGACATAATTATCGTAAAATAGCACTGTATGTTTTTTTTTTTTTTTATTTTATTTTTACAAATTAAAAGGGCCATAAAAATAGTCCCCAAAACTGAGAATTTAATATTATAATTATGCAGCGAGAGGAGAGGGGGAAAGCATTGTAATGTATCTAATAAATACACCTATTGAAAGAGCACATTTATTTATTGAGTTTTGTAATAAATATGCTCATTTAAAGTTGTTATACACTACAGAAATTAGGTTAGCTTCTGTACCTTCTACAATTTTTGATTCGAAAAGTAACTAATTAGCTGTTAATAATAATAACAATATATAAGTCATTTATATAGAGAAGTAGAGTAAATTTGTAGCATCTCATTTATTACTTAAATTTCATCGAATATATATATATATATATATATATATATATATTCTAATTTTCCATAAAGTTCCAGGAAAACATTACTCAACAATATGTTATAACGCTTTAATTTTATTTCACACAAACATTTTTCCATCAAAAAATTACCAATTCTTTTTTATAACAGAATTGTAAATATTTAATATTTACTATTCTCATATTAGAATAAATTTTGCACGTTAGGAATTCACTAAAACGTATGTATAATCTAATCCATTCATTCTAATAAAAAATTATCTCAATAAATATAGCGAATGAATGCAGCTTTCATTGGTATTTGAAGAACAGAAACAAACAAAATAGTTTGAACAATAGATATTGTTTAAAATAACATGCTCAGGGATTGGTCCTTCAATAGTATTTTATCATTTGATTAATATGTGTTTAGCCATCAGTTCCACGTAGATAACTTTATAATAAGTACAAATTACAATGACAATGATGAGTTGCTTACTTTTAAAATTATAAATTAAAATAGTCAAACGACAGTTGCATCCTCATTATGTAATTAATTGACCTGCTAAAGAGAGAAGCAATTTCAGAGAGAGAGAGCAAAATAAAACCTCAAAAATATTTTAAAAAGCAGTCATATTTCATGAAATATTTGAAAATAACGAATAATTAAGCCATATTAATTCTTACGATTCTAAGGTAACTCAGTATTTTTGATAAAACATTTAATATATCTCCGATTCAGAATTCCCTTTCGATAACTTCGAAAAAATTTCATTCAATTTTCAATTTTGAGCATCTACTTATTAAACGAAATTTGAACCCAAGGCAGTATACTCACATTTTATTAATTAAAACTTGTCATTATGTGCTTCGTTGGTTTAAATTTCCAAAATATCGGCTGTGTATCGGTTTAAATTTACTAAAAAGACCTCTCTTTTTATAGTGATCCTATTTGAGAGATAAATTAATAACCTTTATTCTGATTTTAAAGGAATTCTATTTTTTAAAGTTTGTTTAATAACATTTAAGTATGAAATTCTGATATTCTCATCTTTAATCATTCCTTCCAAATAATTTGAGTAATTCTTACGGATTCATATTTTCCTCCACCAAATATGTTTTTTCTTTTCTTTCGGAATTTGGATTATTGATAAAATAATTATTTCCCATGTAAAAATACAAGATAGGGAATGTTCCTCTATGCCGTTCAACCAGTTAACATTTAATTTTTGTTATACTACTTACCGTACGTCTATTTTATGAGTACCCTTGTCGAGACATATTTTAGAATCAATTGAAAAATGAGATATAAAACATAAGATTTAGATGTTCAGCTAATGTACGTTTGCCCATATGCATCTATATTAAAATATATCTAACTAAACACCTACAATCACTTTACAAAAAAGTTTCTTTTTGTAATAAATACGAAACAAAAAATGAAAAAATAAATGAATGCTATTTTAAACTTTTTTGGTAATCAAAGAAAAAAACTGGTTAGACACTTCATAAAAAAGAAACAATACAACATTTTAAAAAACAATAAAAACACTAAATAAAATAAGTTGTCCCATGCAAAGTTTTGCAAAGAACTGATTTAGCCACCAAAAGTACTAACTTTTTAAAATAATTATTAATTTATTCAATTAAATATTAGAATTACCGCAAGCGCTAAAATACTGAAGTGGGTAACAATATGCTTTTCAGATATTAAAATTAAAGCAAACGATAAATTACAAAATTGAATTGTTTTAAACTAAATGAACTATGCTATTGTAAAATGATAACAAACCACGTGTATTTCACACTTTATTTTAAAAAACTGTTCAGGCAACCAATTTATACAAAAACAATAGCCCCTTCGGTGGTTACAAATTATTTTGCGAATTAATTGAGTGTCCTCACGGTTAATATAATGAAATAAGAGAATAATGTGTGTGACGAAAGAGATTCATATAAACTACTTAAGGTACATAACGAAGAAAATTCAGTGATGAATTTTTAAATTGCAATAATTTATAATTTCTTCAGTTGTTATTAATTTATAACTATTATTCATTGTAAGACAATTATTTTATTTAGCAATGTTTCTTAAATGTAATGAATTAATGGTTGCCAAAAATACATTTTTATTTAATTATAAATGTTTAAGGAAACAAAATTAAATAATTTGTTACTACATATGATAAAAGAACACATTGTAATTCATATTAAATCATGTTAAAAAATTCTGTCAATAAAACTTTTATTTCATCTCTAACTTTTCAAATACTATTCTTCTTAATTTTAATTAGCTGATTTAAATGGTATTCAAACAATATCGGGCCAAAGAATAGTATCCACCTACGCAATTTGTGTCTGACCCCTCAGTATCGCAATTACGCTCTCAATCTGTCCTCGGGCGAGGGGGCGGGGGAGTGTTCCCATAACTCAGACGAAGAGTGTGCTCACCTGTGAAAGCCACTCGCCGCCCATTTCCAACACCGATCCACCGTCGATATTTGGCGACGGAATCCTGTCGCCAGAAAGGCTTTTCGCTGAATTAGGTTTTCCGCGCTGCACTCATTCGATTTTGCGAACAGAAGTTTTACAAAATAAAGGAAAAAAGTAACACGAGAAGGAGCGTAACTACTCAAAGGAGAGAGAGAGTTTTTAGTTTGTTTTGGATGAGCGAAAAAAGGATTCGTATCTCTTTTTAAAGGATTTGAAAACGAAACTACTTTTCTAATTAGATAAATTTTTGAAGAATTCTTACAGATATTTTTTTTATTTATCGAATCGAAAATAGTGTTATGTTTCAAAAATGTTTTATTTGACATTTTAATAATTGCAGCTCTTTCTTGTTCACATCAATCGAAATTATACATTGCACGCGGAAAAAAAAATATTTAAAATGTTGCTCGTTGTTCTTTTTCAAAACGATATTTTTGTTTTCATGATTTTCGAAACTGCAATAACTTATTTTGTTTATTGAATATTTTTCCTCTTTATTTTTTTAAATATTACTAATTTCAAATAAGTTTCCTGAAATAAATTATTACTGTCCTTCAAAAAAATATTATTTGGGGGAATTTTTTGAACTACAAATATCAATGAATCAAATTATTTGAGTACATTAATAACAATTTTTTTAAACTAAATTTCATTCCTGAACTTTAAGCTGCATTTTTGAAAATTAATTGATTGTTTACATCGAAATCATTAATGAAAACTATCGAAATAAACAAAATAAAGAATTTTTTTTATACTTTTAAAATTGCTGAAGTAATTGAGTTATAGATTAAAAAAGAATTAAAAGCACGACGTTTTTTGAATGAAAATAATTTTTAAAGTATAAAGTTGTACATTATATTCGAGATCAATTTAAATTATTATCCATAATATAGAAATATTTTTTTAATTCTTATTCGCATAAATTTTTCGTAATACATTGAAACTCTTTTTTTACTTATCTTTTGTACACATACGATTCGAAACTAATTGCTCATACACGTAAGCATTTAGCCAAATGATCAAAAAATATTTCTCTTTTACATAATACAAAAAATTATATTAAACGTAACAAAAGATATTTCTTTCAAAAGACAAAAATAATTTAAAAATGGTTATTTCTATTAGTTAGTTTATTATATGTATGCAAAAATATTAACAATTATCAATAATAAATTGAAGTATTTTACTTATTTTCAATTTTATGTTTAGAAAATAAAATTCCAATTGAAATCATATCAAATGTAGTTCTCTGTTTAATAATAAAAAAAAACTATTATTCCCTCTATTTTGTCCATTCATTCTTTATCTTTACATATAACTTAGGTAATGTAAGTTGCCTAAAATTATCAAGAAAATCCCGAATTTCTTAAATCATTTGGAATCTGAAATTTTCAATCAAAATATAAACAAAGTGATTCATTCTAATATGAATAAAAACATCTTTCATTTTATTAAACATACCAGTTTGAAAAATAATTACCTATATTAATCAAAAAAGATATTACGAAAAAAAAAACTTCGAAACTTGCATTTCAGTTTCATACATTCCGCTTCTAAACACACTAAGAAACATTTAAAATCCTTTCAAACTCTCCCCTTAACTACAGAAAGGAATCTATAGCAATGCCATACGGCGAACTGCTAAAGAGAGCAGCCTTACAACAACAGCCGCATCAGCTAGCGCGCTGTAGTGACCAGTGGGTAAGCGGTCAAACATGAAAGGAAACCTTACCTTGCTCTTCTCTTTCTTTCTCCACAGAAAATCTCCTGCTTCTTTTTTCACAGTGACGTCAACAGAAATATCTGACGACTCATGGGTCGGCTACAGAGAGAAAATGTTGATTTCAGAACCCGTGGTGTTTTTGAGATGTGTTAACACGGAGTTGGTGTGGAAAGCTAGCGAAAGGTATTACTAGATCGTCTGCTTTGGAAAAACAACATCCCAAGCAATGTTCTTCCGTTCTCTGGTTGGTTGCGATCCGCGTGTTCCGAGCAGCGCTACCAGCGGCGGAATACAGCGTTTTCGAAACAGGGTTGCCAAGGTGCAAATGATACAATTCGCCAAGTTGAGGAGCCAAAAAATGAGCCAAGTTTGGAAGTCGGGGAGTGTACTTAGGTTACCTTAGTTACTTTTGAAAGAAATTAAAGAATAATGCGTGTTAGAGATCATTTTGAATGTTTTCTTTGGATTGGAAATGTTTGAATATAGTACTATAATTCGAATTTCAATTACACAAAAAAGTCATCTTACATTTGCACTTTTCAGTTAAATTATTTTAATTTTCAACGCAAGACAAAAAAAAATTATAATACTGTTGGGGGAAAATATGAATGTATCCTTATTTTTATATAAAAAAAGATATTAAATAAAATTTTCATTAAAATGCATTTTTAAAATCAAACTTACTTCACTTGCGAATTAAATCACTTGTGTGACAAAAATCACAATGAATGTAAATATTTCATTTTTATAATTTGTAAGAATTCACGTATTGTGTTTTCCTCATTTTTGATATATAGCTCCTGTTATGCGACGAAGCATTAAAATTGTTTTATCAAAATCAAGTATGGAGATGCTTGTTTCAGATTCTCAGGAATATTTTATTATTTAGTTATTTTAAATAACATTGAATGTGTTAATAATGTTTAATGTGTACATATTTCTATTCGTCAGAAATGTGAAAGTACTTTTATGCAACGCGACTTCTAAAGGAATCACAAAATATTTCTGTCGTTATGAATGAATTAATTAGTGGATATCTTACGGCATTCACTCTGAATAATTGCTCCTATATATTACAGTAATTTTATAGAAAATAAGAAATTTTTTTAAGACGTGCCGGGAATGTTAATTTAATGCAGAAGCAGGATAATGATTTCGATAAGTCATCATTACTTAAATACAGTGAAAAACGCTTAACATGAAAATTCTTAATGTAAAAAAAAATCGGTTAAAACGAAATAATACCGAGGTCCCAACAAAATATTATGTAAATTCCTACGTTTTTTAATAGCTTAAGATGAAAAGATTTCGATGAATTTAGTAATCAAATCAATGAGTATTATATCAAAATCTGTGAATTTTATGTTTTTTTTTTTCATTGTAAATATAGTAACTTTTTACGAGTACAAACGGACAAAATCATATTACTATTTCATGTAAAATGAAGATGAAGAAAATTTTGAACGTTCTGAAAACTACGCGCAATTTAGATATATTTTCGACTGGTGAAATAAATTAAACGATGAACGATATCCAATAGTTTTTCAACGTTTTATCGCTGAAAGAGATGCTGCAAAAAATGTTTCGAAAGAAAAATTTGTTCGTGTTTTTTTTTAATTATATATATAGAGATACAGAGGAAGAATTTCATTGCACATATATTTTCAAGTGTAAATTTTTGCTCAAAATTGAATTAATAAAATTTTTTGTCATTGAAAATATTAAATTTTTGTTTGTTTGTTTTGGCATGAATAGTTAAACACAAAGTACCTTTAACACGAAGAAATATTTCGTCCTGAGTTCTCTTCAGTTTCATGCTAAGCATTTTTCACTATATCAGTTTTAAGATTCTAATATTTAAAAGTTCTTTTGCAAGCTTTAAGTCAATGCAAAATATTCTGCAATAACCTAAAAATAGTTTGTTACATTACTTTAATTACAATTAAAAAATTAAATATTTTTTTTAAAATTAGTATCTTTTGTAAGCAAAATAACAAGCATAAATTAAGCGAAAACAATCAGCATAACTTTAAAATTGCGAACTGAAATAATTTTACAAAATTTGAAACAAAAAAAAATTATTGTTTGTTATTTCAGAAATTTGTTTTTTCCCCCATATTTTTATTAAATGTTACAAAAATAATTTTTAGACTTTTTCTAAGAATCTGCAATTGATTAATTGTTTATTACAATCTCACTTAGAAGCTACA
>BMAW01040680.1:188412-200642 GCA_019974015.1 Nephila pilipes | reverse complement strand
CTTCATCATCCGATTCTACCTCTTAAGTCTGGACTTCTTGTGGGAACTCAAAATTTTGTGACCTATAAAACGAACTAAACCCTAATCCACACGAATACAACTTAAAGCGAATAATTTTATCGGTGCCGTATTATAGAATGTATCGAACCATGAAATGTCAGATCAAAGAGCGCTTCCTGTATTTAGAGATCAATTCTCAAAAAATAGTGTCATATTTTGAATGAAAAATGTAATTATTTACTAAAAATAATATCAGTGAATTTACAACTTAAGAGGTGCATACATTTTAAGTCAGCTTCACCTAATCTTAATGAACAGAGGTGGACCTTAATAGCCATGGTCGCGAATACGCAGTCTGCTTTGTTTCCGTCGAATCCTAGTTCAAGCGTAATGCTACTGAAGATTCGTAGTGTAGTGGGTTTGATTAACGTTAAATCTATCGAGGTCCTAAGCCCTCCTATTGGGGTGGTGTTGGTGCCAGCACAGGTGCCGACCTCGTCACTTGACCGAGTCTCAAAATTAAGAGGTCCATCATCAATAGTCTTCTTGTTGCTTCTAAGTGCGATGATTATATACAATCTATGAATGAGGAATAGGGGACCGAGTTGAAAATATACATTTTCAGTTTTAAAAATATATCCTAAATTAACTAAATTTGTTCAATTATAGCTAAATAAATCATCTCCAATACTATACTGTATGATTAAAATTTAGATACATTCGATGAATATGCAATTATTTATTATAATTCAATATCCAACTTAATATGTTGATTTCCGCAAGAAATGCACTCTATTGTAGGGGGGGGGACATCGATTCAATTAAAAATAAGCAGTAGATTTTTTATTTTATTTTTCTAAGATATTCAATTATATTTTCAATCTTTCAAAAAACAATAAAGCACACACATTAAACCCTATCATTCAATAAAAGAAATAAATATTGTATTTCAAGAAAATCTGAGTTCTCTACTTATTTTTAAAAATTTAAGTTAAATTAAGTTTTAAAAACAGTCAATTAAAGCGAATAAATAACTTTATATAATATAATAAAGATTTTAGTTCATATGAATAAAATTCAGTGCCGTTTCTTTCCTTTTCTCCTCTCATGCTTTTTGCATCACTGCTACAGAGTTTAAAGCAATTTTGGATTCTCGATGTAAATAGCTTTGAATTTTACAAAACAAATGGCATCAGTTGTATCATCGATTAAAATTTTATTTTTAAAATGATTTCGAGATACTTTCGATTATTCAAACATTATGAAATTTGAAGACTACAAAAGATTATAATGAATAAAAAATATTGCAATTGGGTGAAACACTTTTAAAGTAAGTCTCATTTATTTAAAAATTTATGTTCATAATATTACCTTGAGTGATATAATTGTTGAATAAGAACACGAATTTGAACTATTTGGATCAGTTTTAAGACTTTAAGAAAAATTTTTAAAAAAAGAACAAATTCCTCAACAATTAAGTGATTAATAATTAGTCATGGAATTTTAAAAGACTACGCTAAATGGTGGAAAATTATGAAATTTACAATTTAATCCTTTCAACCTCTTAAAATGATTTATATTCATCAGTCGAAATAACTAGAAATGATTTTATTACATTAATTAGCTACCAAAGGGGCTTTTGTTTTTGTACAACCATAAATTGGTGACCCTGATCGCTTTTTAAATTTTATCACAAAAGTATTTTGCTTCCTAACCATTGAAATTCTTGAAAATATTCAATAATGCTGTTTTGCAATTCAAACCATAAACCATAATGTAAAAAAAGTTTCCTTTTATTTCTTTAGCATTTTTTTTTATGGTTTTAGTCTTGAAGGTAATTGTAAATGCTGACTTGTTATAGACGTGTTTGATGGTGGTAGTAATTAATATACTACGTTGGATTCAACGTAATTTTATTTTACTTCAGAGCGAAAGTTATTTTATTCATTATTTCTATTATTTTCATTTTTTACCTTTAATTTAATTTTTAAATTTTAAATGAATAAAAATAAAAATTAATTTTTTTAATTTTAGTTTTTATTCATTATTTTTATTATTTTCATTTTTTAACATGATGTAAAATCATTATTCCATCAACAAGTTTAAGAAAGGAATAATATATTTTTTGTGTATATAGATTCAACTGTCAATACAATTTTGAGAAGTTATCCATTTGATTTTATCCATTTTTTTTTTATTCTCAACTTCGTGTGATTATTTAAGATTTTTTTTTTTTAAATTACAGAATGATTTTTTTTTAGTAAAAATATCGTTCATACAAACTTGATTTTTATTTTTTAAAAAACTTAAATATTGATCAGGTAACCTCAAGGTTTGGTCTGTTTTGATAATGCTAGATGATAAGCTAAATTATAAATATTATTTTGAAATTATCCAAAAATGTTTTACAAACGTCTAGCTTCATCTTATAACTTAGGAATTTCTATTCATTTAGAGGATGGTTCTTGACAATTAGAATATTATCCTTATAATCATGTTTTTTCATTACGATTACTGGAATAGTATTGGAACTGGGGAGGTAACTTATGTATGTATGTTTTATATATACATATATATATATAATTATATTACATAATCAGCTTTGGAAATAATTTAGCTTCAAAGTAATAAAAAAATGCATCTTTTATAATTTTCTTATCAACACAACTTAAAATGAAAGAGAAGAAAAATATAGATTTTAAAATAAACTATTCTCCTTATTTTATTGTTTTGATCTTTATCTACATAATTATTAAATGAATAGAAAGTTAATATTATGTATCAATATTTTAGAATTAAAAAAAAAGTCGAGATTAAATGCATAAATATACAAATAAATATATAAAATATCTAACAAATTTTCCGAATCAAACTTAAAAGGAAAGTCAGAAATAAAGAATAAACTCATGTGTCATAGTTTCCAGAATAGAAGCTGCAATTCCAAGAATTCTTCTAAAGATCCATTCCTTTTAATTTCAACAAACCATCGATAAAGATTCTATTTAAAATTCTTTCCCTCAAAAAATATAATTAGTTTCGTACTAAATTAAATCTTAGAAGTCAAAAGCAAAGAACAAAACACATGAATCATTGTTCCCGGAACAGAAGCTACAATTCCGGGAAATTTGTCCGTTTCAAAGAATCATTCCTTTTAATTCCACCAAACCATCGATAAACATTCTACCTTAAAATTCATTTCATTTCCAAACATCTCTTTTGCATATCGAATTTCATATTATAAATCTGGAAAGAGATCTGAATTTCATATGCTCCCATTCATATTTCAATACATTAGAATGCAGCAGAAAGCCCGAAACCAAGTTAACCACGCACGCGTATTCATTACAAAGCCTCGAAAAGTACTCTGATTTAGATTCAGAGTCATGATTTCGAGGAATTAGATGTTAGAATTCTAGTGCTCCTGATTCATAGGGTAATAATAATTTAACAAGACACAAATGATTTAATTTTACAGATGTATGTCAAATGATGTATTTATTAGATTGGACTCCTTGATTACGATTTACATCGGTGTATGTTACATTATAAATGATGTGGTGTGTGCTGTGATCAGTTTAATTTCATAATTATCAATTCAAATTCCTCTCGTATCATTCGGGATAGATTGTAAACGCGAGAAATTAAAGTTCTTGCTTGGAAAATACGAATACATATGAATTGTAAGTTTTAAGTCTGAAACATATTTTAAAAGATTCAGTGTAAGATTTTGTGACATCATTTTTATTATTTCATGCATGTTATCTATGTTTCAACCAACAGTAGTTGCAGATTAATAATTCAAATAATTAGTAGAGAAAGCTGTATGGTATGAACAACTGATTGTGGGTGTTTATTTAATATTGATGTTAAATTAAACACAAATGAAAATCTAACTTTTTACTGAGTAACCTCAAAAGATGGAATTTATTTTAACCTGGATTATATACGATAGAGAATAAAATTTTCAGTATAAAAAAAATCGCTTTATACATAAACTACAGGTAGTTTAATTATAATGAAAAGGGAATTGACTTCGATAGTTAAATAAAAACTGAAATCGTTAATTTCAAGGATTCTAAAAATTACTTTAATTATTAATTTCGGCATATTTAATCGATTGAAAAATGTTTTATATATCCTGGTTAGAGAACTCTAGGATAAAATTTAAAATTATAATCATTTCATGAAGAAAAACTTAATTTCTAGCTTATAAAATTCACAAATTTAGTTAAAGTTAAAATTGTCCCAAGTATTTAAGTAATAATTTATAAACAGCATTCCTTTATTCTTATATCTGATTGTAAATATGAAAACTATAAACCATTTTAAAAAATTTCAATAAATTTCATCGAGTATAATGGAAAAAATTCTATATAAAATTAAAATGTTCATGCATTAATTATAAAAATAAAAAAAAAATGAACCACATAATTAACAAAAGAAAATTTCGAGAATTATAAAAAATGTTCCATAATATACATATCCCAAAACAACTGAAAAATATTTTCGTATCATGTGGATATTTCGATTCTAATATAAGCTGCTGGTATAGTAGCAATTAGTTCTACATGTTTAAATGGAAATGATTTTAACCCCAATTTATAAATAATTCCCTGAAGAAAATATACATCGATTTTTTGGAATAAGCGGTAGCCTCTTTCTTCTTGATTAAAAAAGTAGTAAATACCGATGATGCACCCTCGGGATGCTTTAGCGATTCTTCTATATTTTCTACCTTTCTTCTCATCCATTTTTTTTCAGCTCTGCTTCGTCTAGGTAACGCTTACGCAGGGTTAGGGCGCAGTATAGCCAGATTTGGCTCTTGCGTCAAAAACTTCAACTTTCAGTCACTCCTTCTCGATTAAAATGTCCACAAACACAGCCAATGTGTCACAAAATTAGGAGACAAAGTTAGATGACGATATTTATGTACCTGATCTAGATCTCACTCTTCATATCCATGCCATGTCAACGTGAGGACTTTGTGCCTCGACAGATATAATATGCTTCAGACCCTAAACACGACAGCTTTTGGAAGGATAAGACCTAAACCCGAAACCCATCTGTTACGAGTCCATTATTTTACAATCATATTATCGCAGCAACAGAATGGAAATAAATGAAAAATGCGTTTAGAAAAAGTAACTGATTATCAAAATAATCTCTAAAATAGTATAACATGATCTAAGTAATATAAAATAATGTTGTACAATTATAATAAATCACAAGGCCTTATGACCAAGACATCAATTTCATGGCCAATGATGTTTCAGCCGAGTCAGCTTGTGATGCAGAGGAACTGATGCACGTTGAATGTAATAGATCTCAAAGTCCTTACGTTGTAAAATGAAGATGTGGAGGTGAGACGCTATTTCATGTGTTATCCTCGTCATCTGACTATGACTCAAAATCCCGAGTCATATTCGAAGTGGTTAGTGGACCTTTCTGCTGGGCTGAAAAGAACATCTTGAAAGTTCTCAGTGCATCGACACACGTAAGTAAATAAATAAATACAAAAATGAATAAAATTATAAACAATACGATATCAAAGTTTCCAAATAGATTTTCAAAAAAATGCAACACACACACACAAAATACTCTTTAACTGTCATTTTTAATCTTTCAAGTCACAATAATAATTTAATTGAGCCGCACATAAACGAAAAACTAAGGATATATAATATTGCTTAATAATATTCAGATTAATATTTTAGACTGATAAAGACTCGTTTTCTTTAAAACGTTCAGTTCAGTTCATTGCTTTTCAATTTTTTTTCCAATTTTATTTTTTATTTATCGTCTCTTATCTATAGCACTCCACCGCAGCGGTAGTCTGTGGTTGTGGTCACGAACTCGTAACAGAGTTGTTTCGGCGAGTCGTGATACGATTGAAGTCCTTAAGTGTGATGGGGTTGATACACGTAAAATCTGTTGAGGCTCCAAGTCCTCCCGTTGGTGGGAAGTTTGGAGAGGGATGTATCAGATCAAGTGTCGGCCGTATTACTTGACAAAAGTTTAAAATTACGAGGTCTGTCACCAAAAGCCTTCGTAGTGCTTCTAAGTGCGACGTTAATAAACAATCAACCAATTCCCATTGCACCCCAGTTAAAAACTGCTCTCTTATTATAAATCTCAAAAGAGGCATATTTTTCAAATAAATTTAATCGAGAATTTTTCAGCCAATTTTTTCAGTTTAGTTAATTTCTTCCGGGCACATTTTTACAATCGCTAAATACGAAAAATTCAAGATTTTTTTTTTCAGTTGTATTATGTCAACTTGATTTATTCATACATGAAATCCCCCTCTCTTTCTCTCTCACACAAATATATATATATATATATATACAAAACAAAAAACTCTCTTAATATAAATTGTATTCTGACTGGTAAATAAACAGATGTTAGTATTTTGTAACTGACTCAGTAATAAAATAATATTTTTGCATTACCATTTTCTCCTGATTTCAATGATTTGCTTATTTTCTTAAAAAAATTGGTTAAAAAGTATTGAAATTATACAGGTTAAATTTTTTACAGAAAATAGCTTTATAAATTTGTAATAAGATAAATTTAAAATGTTATAATTTTGGAAATAAGAATAATTTATGACTTCTCTCGGTTAACAATAATATTAAAATTTCCTCTTCATTTAGTGATAGATATAATTTTATCATTAATATAATGAATCAAATTTCCTCAAGAATTTGATTAGAAAAATATTTTTAAGTGATAACTAAATCAGATTTAATGATAAATTTCTCATAACTACTTTTGGCTACAAATCACTTAAATAATAATAATAAAACTTCATATTATTCTTATTCAAATGTTAAGTGTTATTCAAATGAAACTTATACGTCAATTATATCTTATAACTGAACAGTAATTAAGTTATTATGAAGTTAAGCAATTAATTCTGCTACTTCAAGACAGTTAACAACAACATGATATTTAATCAGCATGATACGAGGGTGGTTAAAAAATTATGCGTGTTAATTATGGGAAATAAGAATGACGTTATTCATTGCAGTAATGTCCAGTGATGGTTTCACCCTTCGCATTCCAAAAAATCTTTGTTATATCTTTTCCGATCGATGAGAACGTCTTCGCTTTCTTTGGAGCAGATTCCCCGAAAACAATCCATTGCATTGATTTTTGCATGGTTTTTCGTTAGTAATGATGAATCCAAGCTTCATCGACGATGACAACTGGATGTAAAATGACCAGGTCAACTGGACAAGGCACCGATCAAATTTTCACTGGGATGTAAATTGCTGGCACATAAAAACGAACTTCTGAATCAGTGTCACATTTATTTCGGCTCCATTTTGCGCATGTCATCATACAATGGTAGCATCACCTTGCTTTAGAAACATCATCCGTCTTCAAAAGCAGGCACTTTTTGAACCACCTCCGTATAAGAAAATACAGTAGTACCTTCCAATTTGGGGATATCCACCGGACCAGATAATTTATCCTTTATATAGAGATGACCCTTAATAAGAAAGAAAAATACATATACTATTCAAAAGGATCGGGACCAACAAAATTGTCCCTTAAATAGAAGTGTCACTTATTTGGAGGTGTTCCTTACAAGAGATATGACTGTTGTTTCTTTTTTAATAATTTAAATGATTGTGAGAGATATTATTCTCTAAATAAAAAACACTATAGATATATTCAATTATATAATCCTTCTATCTAGGTTATTAATAAAAACCAAGAGAAAATATACTGCATTGAAAAACTTATACGAAAAAGAAATAAATCAAGAAGAAAAACAATCGTAAGTACTTGCACCTGAGAAGATTAAATCAATCCAAAAAATATACACTTTTCCACTCTTGAGCCATATTAATACATTATAAACAAAAGATAAAAAATATTCATGAATAAACTATAAAACAGCTTCTCACGTCTTGATTAAAAAATGTTGTGCTAACGACTATAATATTTTACATTATCTTTCCTCTTATCGAAACAACCATTTTAAAAAGAAAGTTACCTTATCTTTATACCTGAAAGCTCATTGGTCGATTAGAAGGCATAAAACACCCTAGAAGAAAGCTACTGGAATTATTTGACGTACCCGCGGTCTGACCATTATAAAAAGTCCATTAAGCTCAAAATAAAGAGAGACATTTAGAAGTAGGAACAAAAAGGGAAGAGAAAAAAAAAAAACGAAGTCTAAAAGCCCTCGACCGCCACCACTGGCCAGTTCTTATGCTCGATTCCCCCCTTCTTTCTTTGAAGAGTGCAAAATAAACTATGGGGGGGAGGGTGCTATAATCACAACTTTGAATTCAGAATCCTCTAGGGAGCACTAACGGTTGGCAGGGCTCTTCTTTAGGCCCAGTAAGAAAAGCACCTAAGAAGTTAAGACTGTGCAGGTGGTGTTTAATGACCTAAAAAAAAAAGAAATCTCTAGCGGCAGGATGCAACAGCAATACTTTAAAGGTGAAGGAATTCAAATGTTAGATTTCGAACCATTAGTATTGAAAGAGAAAAAGAAGTAACATCTTTGATATATTACGTTTCAAAGTTAAATCCTTATAGCTCACTTGGCTTTGAGGCTATTGCTTTGGTTTTTCTATTGCAGCAAACATCAAAGTAAAGAAAAGCTCTAGGTTGAAAGAGAATGAGAGTATTGTTTTTTGATCGCTGGGTAAAATATCACTAGCTAAAAGTTATAGTTAAAAAGATAAATATTTTTGCAATGCTTAGAATATTTACATCACCTACTTAATTGATTATTTATGAAATTAAGGTATACAAATTCATATATTTCAAGAGGAAATAGCTGGAGCAAAATTTGTACGTAATTGATTTACGAGTTTTTTTTTTTTTAGAGAAATTTTGTATTTTGCGGTTAAATTATTCGATTATTTTTCTCGCACTGTGCTTCGGTTCATTTGAACCCACTTTCAAATGCAGTTTCAAAATAAATTTTACAACCTTTGATAAGTCATATCGTTTACAATATCTGTCGTTCCGAAAGACATACATCCGCGTTTGCTTCTTTTAAAATACATCTCCCTTTTTAAAAGTAGAAAAGGAATATTTAAAATAAAAATGTATGGTTGAGCCTCTCCTAACACATTTGGAGTCACATCTGATTGTAGCAGTATTATATTAATCTATTTTAACTTGCAGAAACATGTACGTTTTGACTTTAAACGAATTTTTCTGTAACTTCCGTACTGATATTTAAAATCTAAAGGGGAGAAATTCAAATAGCAACTTTTTCTTTAATATTTAATTGAAATGTCTCATAATAAAGCATGTTTGTCTGATAATAAAGCTTTATTGTTTATTTAAGTTGCATTTAGAAGCAGAACTTGTGCTATAAGTGAAGGACATAATTTTGAATCTTGGTCAAGTGACGAGGGCGACACCTGACTTGGCACAACATTCTTCAAACTTCCACTCCTCAAAGCCAAAGTGAGGACCTTGAACCACGAAATATTTAACGTGTCTCAACACCGCTGCTTAATGGGTCTTGAGAGGAATCGGACTGGAACCCACAATTCGAAGGAAACAACGTTGACCATGAGCTACGACAGCGACAACTCGGCTAAGGCGGACGCTAAATAGCTTCGAAATTACTGATGATTAAAGTTACACTGTGAATAGAACTGGAATTGAAACTGTATAATATTGAAATAGTAATCCTCTTAAAAAAAAAAGGCATCGAAGTTACTTAAACAAATTGTTATATAACATTAATAAATTTAACCTTCCTTTTTAAAAGTAATTATTCTTAATGTCAGTCTCTTTAAATTTAAGCTACTGTTTCTTCCACTGTACAGGCCGACAAATCTTGTTTACCTGTTAGCTTCTAAAATTCCATTAAATACCATTAACATTAAATAGGAGAAAATTTCCTTTTCTTAGAATATAAAAGCATTTTGATCCATCTAACGGACCTCTTTTCTCAAATGACACTTCCTGCGTAAGATACATTTATCTGCATACTGTTTTATCAGGGAAGGGACAGTAATTATCAATTAGTAAATTGTTTTGACATTACTTAATAAATGTCGTAATTGATTGAAAAAAAAACAACTACCAATATTTTCAAGACAATATATATATATATATATGGGGGTATTCGAGTGAAAGAGAAAACATTAGCTTGTTTCAATGTACTATGCATTTTCTCAGTCTGTCATAAATACAGAATTATACAGACCTATAAAAGTTTTATACATCTTAACATAGCTTTAAAACTTTTTTTTCTTATTTCTAAAGTTCTAACACTTAACGACCAAATTTTAGATCTAATGCCTAAAACGTAAGAAGGAAAGAAAAAAACTGAGCTGAAATTTTCCAATTAACTTAAAAGGGTCTCTTTCAAACCTCTCAGTCAAGATAGAAGAAAAAAATAGGTTAGTCCAATCCACTTAAGACTAATTCGGAGCCGAGCATTGGGATGTGTAGTCCTTACTATCTTCAGCAGATCTAAACCGAAGAACGTAAAACCATTTTCACAATAATAACCCTTCAGTCATATCGTGGAAAAAACGAGAGGGAAAACGCTGCCACAAGAGGCACTACTCCCGTATGACGCAAGAAAACGATCAGAAATGCTACACAGTAGTTGAAACTGAGCCCAAATCGGGGTTCTAAAATGCCTCGAATTTCTTTTAATATCCATTGGGTAGAGTACTCTACACGGTTGAAGTGTTTTTGATGACCGAACATTTCCTACTCAGAGGAAGTGGGCACAATTTGTCTTTGAAAGCATATAAAAAGGGTTTCCCTCTCTATGAAAGAAGAGATATAAAAGCAAGAGTAATTTTCCTTGAGCCTTGTTTCCTGGTGGTCTGGAGGCTTTTGAGTTTTAGGTCTGTTAGGATCTTTTTTTACCATTGTCCATCGTTTGCTTGCCGGGGCTTTTTCTCTCTCTCTCATTGTTCATCGTTTGACAATATCATGGAATGAAAAAAGGGGATTTAGATTTTATTTCATTGCTATTTTTATTATTGTAAAATTCGTATTTGTAATCCGAATCGTGTTGTGGTGAGCGATCATTTCATTGAAATTCCTCATCCATTTCAAGGTGATTTAAAGTTCAAAGTTTTCGGCATTTAATATTCTAACACAGCTTGCATACTGATGTATTTTTAAAATACTTTAATTAAATTTAAATATTCATAAAATGAAATAAGAAAAAACATGGTTAAAATATAGTTGATAGGAAATAAATAATTGTTAATATTGTTGCTTGAGTTACTAATGATTGAGAAATGTCTATTTTAGAAAAGAATAAGAAATAAAGAATATAACACAAAAGAATAAAAAATGTAAAATTAAAATATTTTGAAAAATATACTGATATATCATTGAATTATGCCACTGTATGAAGAAAGCAAGTTAGGTTGCATTTTTTCTGATTACTTCTCAAGACATTACATCAATTTAATTTGAATACAAATTTTACCAATGAATGACATTTTTGTGACTCCGATTTGAATTACATTCACAAGACCTATTTTGAATCATAATGAAGAAATATTGATTTTTGAATCGAATTAATGCCAGAGCATTATTGAAAATTATATAGAAAAAGTTTGTTATTGCGTAAATGTGTCAAAAATGTTTGATTTCAATAAATTTGATGTATAATTTTATGAGAATTTTTGAGTAAGGGGAGTTATTGAGTTAGATATTAAATACTATGTACATTAAATTTGAATTTACTATATCCTAACATTAAAAAAATCAGAATTACATTATGAAACAGAAAACTTCAGAACAGAACAAAATTTAGATACGGATCACTAAAGTAGAACAAAATAAATACTTTTTAAAATATATTTATATTTCTTCATTTATTAATTGAATTTGCACAAAATTGTATTTGAACTTCTTCTCAGAATAACTTCTGTTGTAATTTAGTAGAAATATCTATTAAATAAAGTGATATTTTTTAAAATATGAAATAATTAAACAGAAAATATTTGTCATCCCAAAAGCAATAGAAAATATCCAATTTTAAAATACGAGCATTTTTTCTTGAGCAATTAAGTGTTTCATAAGACCTGACAGGATGCTGCATAAAAAAATATTCAATTTTAAAGTCGTTACCAATTGAAAATTTTAAGAAATAATATTTCCATATGTGTGTCAAAATTAAATGTTTAAAACATAAAATATTCGGAAAGTTTCGTTTTCATGTCATAATTATAATTTTCTATCATTTGGAAATAAAGTATTAGATTATTTTC
>BMAW01040680.1:171112-188012 GCA_019974015.1 Nephila pilipes | reverse complement strand
TGTGTGTGTGTGTGTGTGTGTGTGTGTGTGTGTATACAGAGAGAAAATGTTTTACTTTATAGAAAATTAGAATATATACTTTCATCCTAAAACATAATTTTAATTAGATTTCATTTATTTTTTCTCATTATTATATTCTATAAGAAAAAAAACCTCAAAAATATTTCATTTTCCTTTGCATGGTAATTTAAAAACTCTGTATTAAGTATTACATAATTTAAGTAACTAAATATTTTTTGTAGTTTTGTTCAATTTTGCTTTAAAAATATTCGCTAATAATAAGTGAAATTTAGAAAAAAAAGTGTAACTTTTTTTAACACAATTGGCGAGAAATATTAATTAAGCTGTACGATTTTTAAACAAAGCAAAATAAAATGCCGAAAAATAAATTTTTTAAAATCCTTCGTATTTTGTTTGGCTTTACATTTTGTAATGAATTTAAGATATTTGTTTGAAATAAAAAGTTTTGTTATTCTTAATACTGTATATCATTTTAAAGAAAGAATTGAATTTTTTTTTTTTTTTTTTTTTTTTGCTTTCTTGAATTATTTTTGTGAAAGTTGAGAAAGGTTAACTTTTAATTTTAAATATTTTAAGATTTCAAAGGCAATTTGCAGAATCGTCTGTGACTTCCTATTAAATATATTTTCTAGTAAAAATATTGTTAAGTTCAATTTAAAATTAAAAAGCTATAAGTCAAAATACCCAATATTTTAAATTTTAATTACATGTAAAAAATTATCATAATTTGAATTTCAAATTCAAATGAAGTTGAAAATATTTACACAAAATGTTTGCAATTCAAAGAGAAGTAAAAATGGTAAACACATAGGGAACAGTGCCACAATTCTTCCTTTATTCAGATTAAAATTCTTACAGAAATCATTTAAGTTTTCAGGAAAAAAAAATAGTTTGGAAGTGAGTTTTGTCTTACCTTAAGTTAGCGTGATGTTTCAAGCTTTAGTCTTTACATAATAAAATATCGCTTTTAAAGTGCATACTTTTATACATTAAAATTTGAAATAAATTTAATTATTCTCTCCAAATTATAGTTAAAATGCTGAAACTCTTAATGAATTTCATAAAGTCCACGATTTTCTGAAAGCTTTTAATGACTTTTTATTAATATATATTGGCTCCTAAAATTGAGCATACACCTCTCATTCAGTTTCTGTAATGCCTAAAACAATACTATTAAATATTTATTTAAGTTCAATAAGTATAAGAACAATAAAATTTAATGAGAAAATGTATTATACTAAGAAATTAAAATGAAGAATTTGTAGTATTTTAATCAACATGATTTTTACATTGAAGTTACGGATTTCTAAGTCACAAAATTTAGTTTACGTCTAATATAACTCTTTGATTTTTTTATAAAAAAATATAAATTTATATTTCATTGTATATATTTTTGCATTTAGAGCACAATCTATAATTATAATTTATTATATATTACTGATATTATTTAAAATGAATTGGTAAGTACAGAAAAATGTATACGTCAGATATTTTGAATATATAGGATATTTTGATACCAGCAGAAATTACAAATATTGATGAATTTACTTAATTTTATATAATAGGTCATAAATCTTGCATTTAGTATTATTAGCCTATTGAAAAAATGTTTATTCTATTATATGTCCAGTGTTCAAAGCAAAATCTAAGAGTAGTAGTTTTAATATGTATTTATAGTTGCAAAATATGCACTAAGTACTCATTTAAATAAATAACCAATATCTTTAACGCACGCACACATACATACATTCATATATATATATATAATATCGAAGTAACAGATAAGGAAAATAAAAACAGATTGTTCCCTTGAATATAACGTATTGAAAAGTCAACTTCGTCATTCTATAATTATCTAGTTTTTCCACTTCATTTTACATTTTTTTTTTTTTTTTTGCAAAGTAAAGAAATTAAAACTTCTGTTGAACATGTCAATAATGATCTAAAAGTAAGTCACATAAATTTTCCGAACGTAACGTATTTCAGTATCAGTAGTATTTTAAAATACTGGTACAATAAAATGTGTTCTGTGTGAAAAATAAAACTTTAAAAATTGTACCAATAATCTTCAAATGTATTTACAGATTTAAAATTTGCCTACTGTACACCTATAGTGCACGAATTCGAATTACAAGCGTTTTAAAGTTTATGATAACTCAGAACAAAAATATCTAGTAAACGATTAATAGAGACTTATTTGTTAGCATGAAAAACACGCTTTCCAAATTCATTTTTAAAAAATTAATAATAAGCAAAAGAAAAAATTAAGATCCCTCTCCTTCTCCATTTCTCACCAATATTCGCAATAAGACTGCAAAGCGGAACCGTCAAATCTAATATTGTTTGTCATTGTGGCTACTACATTAACATTTTTTTCAACATTTGTGAGATATCTGGCTTCAAAAATGGTAAATATCTCAGTTTGGTGAGACACTTGAATACACGAAAAGCTTTTTTTATTTCGTTTACTTGGATCTAAATATCAGCTAGACATGATTGTGCGTGAATCATGAACGTGTCTAATTTTTTCTGTATCAGTAACGAACTGTAAGATTTATTTATCATCAATAAATTTGGAAACAAGCATAGATTCTCGAATGGTTCTGTATTCCGCGAAAGTTTTATTTAATATATTATGTGCTTCTTCTGTAGAGATTTAAAGATGCTTATTTTCTGTTCAATTTATTTAATGGCATATTTTGTTACAATTAAACAATATGTATTATGACATAAAATTGATGTGTTCGCATCATTCTGGACCAAATTTGACTCGATATATTTTTGGTTTCATTTTATGAGCAGGAATTTACGATATTTTCCAACATAATAACATCTATTAGTTAGACCATAATATTCGAATACTAAAAGTAGTAACATTGAAAAATACCTGAATGCTATAATGCAACGGAGTATCGATGATAATTCAGACTTTCATTAAATCTTTCTGCAATTATCTAATTCACGTCGCTAAAAAGCAAGAAATTTGAACTCCGAATTGCTTGCCCTCAAAACCTTCCGTAGAAATACAGATAATCTATTTTCTCTGGTACAAGTTGGGATATTATCGCGAGAACTTG
Organism: Nephila pilipes; assembly: GCA_019974015.1. Lineage (NCBI taxonomy): Eukaryota > Metazoa > Arthropoda > Arachnida > Araneae > Nephilidae > Nephila > Nephila pilipes. Next base: position 184,914 of record BMAW01040680.1, on the reverse strand, counting down.
TTCAATCTCTGCTGAAGAATATAAATGCGATAAAGAACTTATGTTTACAAAGAATTCCTGTTATTGGGTAAAAGGTATTGCTTGTTATCCCCCGATCTAGGTACGCACCTTTTCCCTCCTTATTAATGTTGATGATAAAATACATTCTGACACCTGTGACAAGGTATGAACATATTGTTGGAGCATCTTAACTTCTTGTTTTTGAAGTACAATATCTTGGAGGTGGCCTTTCACGTTTTCCAAGAAATTACAGTAGACGTGAATTGATTTAGAAGAACATAAAGTGGCTCTCAAAATTGAGTATTCACCACTCACTTTCTTCCTTTGAAGCATAAAACAATATTTTAAAAATATCCATTAAATATTGAATTTATAGAATTTATAAAATACACACGAAGAGCTGTAATAGATTGAAAAATAAAATAATAACAGTTAATATTTTTTTGCCATAATTTTTTATGCTAAAGTAGTAGATTTAAAGTCATAAAATTTAGTATGCGTTTAGTATAACTTATTGAATTTTTTTTAAAGTATAAGTTAATATTTTGTTGCTAACTCATTTGTATTCAGAATACTTGCCAAATAGATCACATTGATTTTAAAGGTTTTGTATTGTTTCGCTGAATATTTTTGCCAATTTTTCATGTTATACTATAAGTGCCCATTGCTCCTAATATTATTCTTTAAGAACAGATTTTTCCAACTCAAACCCACAACTTTTCTATCCCAATGTGATTTAGAGCATGAGGTATTGCATGCATTATTTGAATTTGAAAATATGCCCACCCAAAATATACAGCTAAATTAATAATTTTAGTTGCATGTTTTTTGATTCGTTATCTTTTTGAAACATAAAATGTGATCCTAAGTTTAATATTTGGGCACTTATTTAATCTGTTTTAACCATGATTCTATCAATAAAAACTGGTTTCCTTTTTCTTTTACAGACATACAGACACTGGTTTCCTTCTTCCCAAACAACCAAGCCACCACCATGCTTAACTGAGAGGATGGTGTTTGGAGGAAGTATTTTACAGTTAAGCAAGCAAACATACTATCATGATCATTATTTCCAAAAATATTGAATTAGTTTTCATCATTGAATATTAAGTTATTCCAAAAATATCGAGGCCTTGAATTATGATTTTCAGCAAATATAATGTCTTTATTCTCTATTTACCATGAAAATGAAATGTTTTTTTGTAGATACGCATATCAGAGTAATCTTCGAATTGTTTTTACAGTAACATATTTTCCTGCTGGTGAAGAATAATATAGATGAGGTAATTCTTACAGCACTCATTTCAGAATTTTTACTTATATTTTGAATGGTGTTTCTCTTGGTCATTGAATTGAAGGACACATTTTTGTCATTTTCCAAGTTTATTTGCAATTTGCTCAAATTTTTTATACTTTTGGACAACTTTTTCTACCTTTCCGTAATTTCGCATAGAATTTTACCTACATCAGACATTAGAACAACTATTTCCTGAATTTAAATTTTAGTTTCATTTCTGGAGATCCTTTTCACAACTAAACTATTTTTCTCATGGATATATCAAATGTTGGTATCTTAAGGAAACGTAACTGATTGATTGAATATTGATTCATTACAAAAAACAGTGGTAGCAAAATCACAATTTTATAGGGTGTGTTTATTCAATTTTGTGATCACAAAATTCGGAGCTTTAACATAAAAAAAACTTTGTTAATAAAATTTTATTGATCCTTTTTGTTAATTTAAATGTATTGATTACTATTCATTTTTTTATTATTATACTTTGTAATGTACATTTTATCGTTGATATAAATATTAACCTTAAGTTTCAGACCATTCAAGAAAAGAGAGGTATATACTCTATTTTGAGAGTCATTGTATAAGGGTTTGTTATTTTCAAAATATTTCAACAAGCTCATAATTTTCATTTATATTAAATTGATTAAATTTTACTAACCAAACTCTACGACTGCACAATGAGTTATTAGCAGTGGACATCTTAATTTTGTGCTATAGTAAAATAATGTAAATTATCTATACAACGGTTCTTCACTCTCAAAAGTTCAACATTAAACAATTATGCTGTAATATAGAAGGCCCTATTGTAAATATGGTGAGGACTGGGTATTGATTTATATACGTTGCCCTTCGAAGTAACACGAGAACTACTGGCAACGGAACCCTCGTAATTTGAAACGTCTACCAAGCGACTAAAAGGACACTCGAGCTAGCACTCCGCTCTCCAAATTTCAACTCCATTACGCCAACATAAGGATATTAAGCATCGCATCAGGAACGCTCCAGACGGGTATACGAGCATTATGACATCAGGGTTCGAACCCACGATTCGACTGAAATAATGCGAGCCATGAGCTCACGACCATGATTATTATGCGGGGTGTTCATTACTTCCTTCGACGATAATTGATATATGATCTTACAAAAAATTATGAATTCTTGCTCTATTTAAAAATCTGTAAATATCCGTTAGATTTAAAATATTCGTTGTTTATTCGCTTCATCAGTATCCGATAGCACTAACAGAATCAAGTGTTACAAATGAAATGTTATTTCAAGAACTATTTGATAGATAATGCAGCTTGTTAAATATTTTAAAAAACTTTCTTATATATGAATAAATATTTTAAAGATATCATTTATCACAAAATGTATGTATACAGAATCTTCTAACGTAACTCATGGATATAAGGTTTGGCTATTAAATAATGAGAATGACACTGTAAAACATTTTATTTTGATGCCATACATATTTACTTATTATCACCTTCAACAACCCCCCTCCTCTATCCCTACAACGCTCTATGCGAATCTTCCATTGTTCGAAACAGTGCTGGAAGTCTTCTTCTGTCAAGTCCTTCAGGACGCGTGCCGCTTCCTCTTTCAGAGCTTCAACTACTCAAATCTTGTTCTTTTAATACAAATTTAACCTTAGGAAACAGAAGTCGCATGGCGAAAGATCCGGCGAATAGGGTGGATGGTCTAACACTGGAATGCTGTTACTTGGACAGAAACTTCCTCACAGGCAATGCTGAATGACTTGTCCTTCCGCAAATTGGGTCGCTTTTTCCTTATTCTTTCACGTAATTCAGCAAGAACATAAAGGTAATAATGTTGATTTAATGTTTGACATTTAGAAACCCAGTGAAGGCACAATCCTATTGTAAAAAACAATCATCATTGCTTTGAAATTTAATTTGCTCATTCGATCTATTTTCGCTCTTGGTGAATATGGGTTCTTCCAATGCATGTATTGGCGGTTTGTTTCAGGATCATAAGTATAGAACCTCGATTCCTCACACGTTATTATTCTTTCCAATAAAATTGGATCACTTTCGATGGTATCCAAAGTGTCAAAGCAAACATTTTTGCGAGTTTCTTTTCATTCAAACATGAGAATTTTAGGCTCCATTTTTTGCATGTTAAAATTGTTGTGTAAAATTTGCCGTATGGATTCGTTACCAATTCTGACAGCCTCAACACTTGCCCGTACTTAACCGACTGTCAGATGGAACCAGATTACCGATTTTTTTATATTGTAATTCGTTTTTGACATAGAAGGACTACCCAATCGTGACTGATCTTCAATGTTTTCTACGCTTTCTACCATCTTGAAAACGCTTAAACCATTCAAAAATACGTGCACACGATAAATAATCATTGCTATTCACTTCATTCAATCAATAATTCGTTTCAGTAGCGGGTTTCTAAGTTTCTCGTGAAATTTCTCAACAATCCGTTGCTCACTTATCATTTCACGGCGAAACAAACAAACAAACAAAAACTTTAAAGCGAATGAAGACTGCCGTTATACGGAAATATATCAGAATATTTACAGAAACGACATGCACTGCATTCAAAAGAGAAGATTTCACGCTTAACAGCTGTTGGTCTCTGTGGTTTGGCGCATGCGTACTTTTTCTGTAAGAGCATCAGTCTCGTTGTTTAATAGCCACACCTATCGTATTAGTTATTTACCTCCATTAGTTATTGAAAATAAATAAATGCCATTCAATATATGACTATTCAACATAGCACCAATATTATCACAAATTCTATTGGTTTCACAAATAAATAGATATAAAAATATTTACCAGTTTCAGAGAAAAAATACTTCGTAAATCTGTGAATTGTATTTTAAATACAATTCGGAAAAATATGATACCTGACGTTCTTCCTTCAATAAAATACATAAAAAATTTTCGTATTTATTAAATTTGTCAGATAATTCAGATACTGAAATATTTAGTGCCAATCATTTCCTTTCAAAAAATTATATAAACCTTGCAGCATACTAACATATGAATACAAATTACTGACTACGATTAATTTAATAAAGTAGCCTTTTTTGCATAATCTGAGTTTTATATCAGTAATTCGTTTTGCAATTTCATTTAGTAATCCGATATACATCAGACGTTGAATGTATACATTAAAAAGTAAAGAATTGTTTTTAACATATGAATACATAAATAGCTGACTGTCATTAATTAAATCAAACAGTATTTTTTACATATTTTGCAATTTCATTTGTTGTGATCCAATATACATCAGACATCGCAAATCTAAACATTAAAAATTAAAGAATTAATTTAGAGCATATGATTTCCGAGAAATATAATAAGGAAACAATAAAGAAAGAATAAATTTGAAGAAAAATAAAGTAGCATGAAACAAAATAATCAAGAAATGTAAGTAATTAAATTATTCTTTCGTAAATAATGAATTCCTTTTTAAAAAATGCACATTCAAATTTCATATTCACTTCGAAAAAAACCAACTCAATTTTAAAATCATAACTTGTATTTTCGCCTAATACCATGCATTAGAACACGGCAACGCAAGAAAAATCAATTTAAGTCGATTGATAATACATTTATATAGATATGAAGCATTTTAATCAAAGAATGAAAATTAATCTTTATAAACTCGTCTGTTTAATATTAGGAGTAAGAAAAACTTCCCCTTTTCCATCAATTCATATAATTGGAATATGCTCTTTTACTATTACCATGCCTTTATTAATCAAGCAAGAAGAAAAAGAGAAGGGGGGGGGGGAAGAAATTTTCCCTGCACATTACAGTCATATAAAAAACTCGCCTTTTAAAATACTTTTTTAATTAAGATCCGAAAATAATTTATAGAAACTACGTTGGAAAATGAGCTACACAGCTATTGGATTTCAATTAATTCTAGTTCAGATTTAATAACTTCATATACTTAATTCAGCTGAAATAACCCCGAAATTATTTCACTCTAGCGTTAAAATAAAAAAAGAACCTCTTCATAACATCACACGCTTAGAGCGTAACAAAAAGAAATAATAATTTGCTTTTAAAATTCCTTCTTGCTGGCTAACGGAATTAAATAAGTTAATGGTTTGCTCGCCTTAGATTAAATTAAACATTTGAGCGCTCCATAAAAAAAAAAATTTAAAAAAACACATTCAACAAAAGACTTTATTTTGCTCTTTATTTTTGCCACTAACGACAGATATCTAGTTTGGCATGGAGTTTTTAACGCCAAGAAGATGTGAGAAACGATGGTTTTGTCGCCAGCTGCTTGTCATGATGCGCCAACAGGAATTAAATTTGTCGCGTGTCTTTTTATCTAAAACGACATTACAGTGTTTGGCCATTTTGCCGCCAAATTTAATATTGGGATATTCCGGGATACAAATCAATAGGGAGGGATTAAAAATAAAGGAAATTTAATTGATTTTCTACTGTTTTATAATGTTTCAAAGATGATTGCGTTTAGCAATGTAATAGAATTCCATTAAATAACCAACTATATTTTTGTATAATAACTTAATTCTTTTCAATTAATTTGCTTTGGATAGTAAAAATAATATTTTTTTAAGAAAATGATTTGTTCGTTTTTATTCAGAGAATTCCAAATAAATTTTTTAAAGAGAATTCTTCCTTATTTTAAAATTAAATAATGCGCAAGTTACATTTTAATTTATTTGAATTATGATATAGTTTTAAAAATTGTGTTATATATAAAATTTATTTATTTATGTTATATAAAAATTTCATCATTTATAATTTTTTATTTTTAGAATAACAGTAAAAAGCTTTCTAATGATTATCGATGTTCGAAGTAATTCGAGACTGACTATATATATATATATATATATATATATATATATATTTTTTTTTTTTTTTTTTTTTGCTGAAGAATTTTTTTTTTTAAAAAAAAATTACTAAACATTTTTAGAGTAGTTAATTAATCTGTAGCAACTGCAAATTGAACAAAAAGTATAGTTAAAATTATTAAATTCTCTCAAAAGTTTAATTAACAAACATATACTTATAGTTAATATATTTTATATTTATGTAAATCAAAAAGCTACAAAAAGAAAATTGAAAAAAAAAAAAAAAAAAAAAAAAAAAAATTAGTGGGATGTGAAATTTATTGCCTGTATGAGTGTGGGGGGGGGATATAATGCAATTCTACACTCAATTTTCACACCGTTGGTGTGTTAGCCGAGTAATCAGCCGTGGTCTTGAGCTTGCGGCCGGAGTTGTTTCCGGCACATCGCAGGTACAAGTCCCAATGTCAATAAAGAATCACCGCTTAGCGAGCCTGACACATGTTAAATCTACAGATGCTCTCCAAGTTCTCTCAATCGCATGGTGTGGAAGTTTGGAGATGGGGAGCAAGCTCAGGAGTCGTCCTCGTCACTTGACCGAAATTGCAAAGTTCATTGCGAATAATTCTTGAGTTTCTACTAAGAGCGTAGCAAATATTTTTCCATTATCTCAAAGTTACTGAAACAATAACAGACAGAAATTAACCTTAGAACTGTAAGAAACAGGATCTAACTTTAGGAGAAAAAAAAATTATTGAGCTCTGTTTAAAAAAGTTTGAGAATTGTAACTGTAGAATATTTTAGAATGTTTATGACATTTTAGTCTATGTTTTCTACGCAATTTTACTTCGCAGTGCTGTATAAAATGATTCTACAAAATTCCTAATGTGGAGAATGGAATTACAGATGGAAAGTGATGGCTTTATGTTTAAAAATACATGTTTTTCACAAATTCCATTTAAAATAATATACTAAGTGAATGTAAATAAAATTATTTGAATTCTTATTCAAATTTTTCAGATAAAGTCGATATTATCACCTGCAAAGCATTTCAATGTCGTCTTACTTTGGCTTGATATCAGAATTTGAAATCAATGTTTACTGAACGTGTTTCAAATATGAACGCATACATTGACTGATTCTGAAATCAGCGTTTTTCCTCTGGAATTTGAATCGCGTAGTATTAAAAATGAATTTTCTAGAACAGTTTTCTTGCGATTCTTCAAAAACTTATTGATATAAGGAAAAGACTTTTTCAGATACATCTCTGTTAAAAAATTAAAAACAAGAAAAAAGGCATAATATTTGATACATAAATGAATTATTATTCACGAATATTAATATAAAAAGATAAGCTTATAACGACATTTAGAAATACTGAGCGGTTAAAAATTGAAAGAGATGTTTCTTTGATAGATACATTTCAAACTCATACATGCAGAATAGTAGGGAGGTACTAAATTAAACTATACTTGAAAGTCCTCATGTAATGTGGTGTGAAAATTAGGTGATTGATATGCCAACTTGTATTGGGTTCTCGCGTGCATTTCTCTTTAACTAATCTCCTGGGTACTTTATTATATGACAGCTCTTCAACAGCGACGACAGAAATTAAAACACCTTTATAACTGACGTGGTGGGAATTGGGGGCGAAAACAAACCAAAAATAGAAAAACATCTTAATACCGAAGTAGTAACATAGAAATTAAACGCTAAATGGCAGCACAATATTGAACTATAGGCTAAATGTACCACAAATTTGCCTCCGTGTACCTAACTAAAACACTTTTCATAAATCCTGACTAATGATATTCCGGTAACGATGCATTCGTCAATCAGATCCACCGTCTCAACTAGAGACAGCCAATGATCTGAATGGAAACTAACCAAATGACTCCCAATATTATAAGGAGGCGACATGTATCAATTGCAATAATGGCTAGAAAGACAACCTTCTCTTAAAATATCGTTCGGGAAGTCTCTCATTGCATAGTCATCATGATGATACTGGAGGGAAATTATGCAGCGGCTCTCTTCAACAAAAACGAACTGGAATAAAAGCGCATGATAATTGATCCGGCAAGGAACTCCTTACTGACTTAGTTGTTAATGGTACAGTCAAAAAGATGACAGGATGAGTTTTCTTCGGACTCAAAGATTGGAAATTAGAATTGCCACAATCAACAAGGTGAACTACTAAGAGATGACCCCCCCCCCAATGAGGCAGAAACCAACATTACATCGAGAGCGATTAGTGACTTTTTTTAGTGAGATTTGCAGATCTCTCCAACAGCAACGACAGAAGTTAAAACTCCTTAATAATTTACCTATTTGGAATTCTTTTTTAGCTCGATTATCTAAGGCGTCAGCAAAGAAGACGGATGAGTTTTCTTCAAATCTAAACCCTGGGAGTTCGAATCTCTGCCGTCACTCAAGTTACACCGACATCTTTTCACGGAAAGAAAAGCCTTTTCTCTGAGCGACAAAAAACATAAACGCAGATATTTTATTACTTGAATTGAGAACCTCATCTTGTAAAAAAATCTTGACTTATCAAAATTATCATTACCATTTTAGAAGTGTAGTGAATGAAATAGAGACATCAGAGGAGAGAGAGAAATGAGCGAGGTTGATAGGATCACTATACTGGATTAAGCAACTGTGAGGCGAGATATTATAAGTGCGCATGCCGGACTCGGATCCTGTTACTTGAAGTGTATTTAAATCAAATTCAATTAATTCAAGCCTATTGTTTGAAGTTATTATGATAAATAGAATTACCTATAATAATATTTGATTGAGGACGAGATTAATGAAAACCCTCCAAATTATTTATTTTGATATGAGTGAAAGTTAAGGTTTATGGCGCAAGAGCCAAATGGGACAATGTTACGCTAAACAATGCGTAATCTCGGTCATCTAGACATTTGAAAAATTAGAAAAAAAGGTAAAAATTGGTTGATTAGATGAAAGTTCAAAAATAGAACAGGATCCTTAGGATATTTCGGGGACGTGTTACCCGATTTATTTTGAAATATAACTTATTCCACATCTAAATAAATTAGTTAAAGATATTTGACTACTTATTGTTGAATCAATATATCTTAATATTAATAACAAAGACAATTCGTTTCAAACTAAGGTGTCATTCTCGTTACTTGTCTGTAATTCAGTATCACAAGTCCGAGGACTAATAGTTCTCCTGTAGCTCCCTGAAGCAAAACGTTAACTCAAAACAAACCAAAAACTCCTTTGCTTCAAAGGGTTCAACGTTAACTCTAAAGGCAAGACCTTCCTATTTATGATTTCAATAAAAACGTTTCATTTTTTTTTAAATTAAAAACACAATATGCATTAAACTCTTCCTTTTTCACACACACACATGAAATCTATTTTATTTACTTACAAAAAGTTTTATTTGTTTTGTGCTTCTCAACCAACTATTAATATATAAGTCAAATGTTCATCTTCAATTAGTGATAGTTAATATAATAGTGTAATAAACTTAATTTTATACATTATAAAGTAAAGCAAAATTTATGCATCGAATTTTTAACGTACATCAAATGAAATATACAATATTTCTAAAGCCATCGTTGATTGGTAATATTTAGAATCTCAAAGACCGTCCAAAATTAGTTTTACTTGCGAATTTTGCCAATAGGATCGTAATATGTGAATTTTATTCATCTGTTATAAAATCTTTCAATTATTGTATTTATTATTAGTGTTGTTGTTGACAACTCCTTTTTTTGAAGTATGATTTATCTGTACAACAAGAATTTGGCGCTTCTGAATTCAAGGAAAATGGAAAAGGAAAATGTTTTGGGTGTGTTTATTTTTAACATTTTAACTGCATAATTAGTTTATTTAATAGTTAATATAGTGTGTGTTTTATTAGCCTTACAATAATTATATTAATAACATATATTACTTTATTCTCTAAATGTGCAACATCTCGTTAATTGTTTATGTTAAACATTAATGGAGATCATAATATCTATATACGAGTATTTCTTAAATAACTTCGAATACTCCTCTTAGAAACTATAAATAAGAACAATAATCTTCAATAACCTTTTTGTTAAAAAGAGGAATATTTTTATAGTAAAACAAATTTTAATCAATTCATTAAATTTTAATCAATTCATCAATTCATTTAATCAAATTTCATTAAATTCCTTTAAGATCAGAATTAAAACTGTTTGATTTGCTATATTCCAATTTTTTTTACAGATATTGTTCTTTACTTCCTGATGCATGAAACATTTTTTTTTGTATTTTAAAAAATAAAGAATTTAAGATGCGACTATTTTTTATACTTTTTACTCATTTTATAATTTTTCTCACCTACTATTCCTTTTAAACGTTTGATTAAATAAAGATTTAATTCGTAAAATGCTGAAAGATGTGACTGTAGCTAAGAAATAAGGAAAAGAGTGTAAGCCCCTTAGAAAAAATATGTTTATAGACATATTTAATTTTTTGTATTATTACTTTCAAATGAAGAATTTTAGTCACAGTGTTGCATGCCAAGCAGAGTAATATTTCACAAACAAAAAATTTGGAACATCTTTAGTCGGATATTCTAAAATGGAAATTATGTTTGATAATATTGATATTTCAAAAGTAAGCAAATAATATTCAAATTATAAGTAAAATAAAGAATATTGATATTTTAAATTATTTGAGTTGTTAAAAAAACATGAAAATGCAATATTTATTTATTTATTTCATTTTTTTTCTTCAAAATTGCTAACTTTTAATAAAGAATCTATTAAACAGATATTTTCCTTTTTCCTCTTCGATCACTTAAAAAACTGTTTTTAGTTAGAAGATAGAATTATGTATTTGTGAAAAATATTAAAATATTAGTACTTAGTATATTAAGTCAGCATTGAATCAGATTGCAAAGATTAGCTCTACTGTGTAATATCGAAAATAAATCAAAAGAATGCTTTATAGGGAAAAAAAAATTAAAAGTACTCGATCTAATTAAATTTTAAAAAGTAAAGTTTTGATTAAAAAAAAAAAAAGAGTTCATTTTCCGTATAAGTTGCTGGTGGAAGAATAAAGGAGACGGTAATTTCAGAAAAAAATGCAATAGTGACTAAACTTGCATGTGCACAATTTAGTAACACTAATAACAATCTTTCTTGGTATAACAATGTAGTTTCTTCAAATGAAGTCAAAAGAATATTTAATTAAGAATTTATTTTGATAATTTTTTTAACAAACTCATGAGATATAATTTTCTGAAAATGTTACAGCTTATGATGCAAGAACGCTTCAACAATCCAAAATGTTAGCTCTATCAGAAATGCTTGGAGTTGCATAATAGTTGCTTAGTTGACAATAAAAATATATTCCGTGAGATTAAAATACAAACTATACCAACAATCCCGGTCGCAGTAGACCAGATGACTTGATGTTACACAACTGGCCACCTAAGCCACCTGATACGACCGCATGTGATTTCTTCTTTTGGGAGTATTTCAAAAGGGAAGTGTAAGCGCCGCCATTACCCACAAATTTATTTGAACTTAGAGGATTTCTGCAGCTGTACAATTAATTACCACTGACATTTTGCAACGTGTTTGGCAGGAATTTACATATCGAATTCGCCTTACACGTCATATCACACTTTTAAAAAACATCTATATTTTTCCTTTGCATTCATGTATTACTTATTCTATGTCTTTTATTTATAAAAATATGGAATTTTGAAACCGGATAAATCATTTTAAATAATCTGTCCATTAACTATAACTGGTAAAATAATTACAGAATTCTAGTCCGAACCTAAAAATAATAACACATTGTAATAATATATAACTTTGAAAATTAAGTTCCTTATTGGAGAAGACAAGCATGAATAATGACACATTTAAACACATTATGTAAAACTGACTACTTAATATATTCTTTTGTTTATAGATTTATTTGATTTTCAGTAACCATTGGACGAAGAGTTCATATTATACATAAAATATTCGATTAAAAATCACAGAAAATGATTAAAATTTAAACATCCCATAAAATAAACTTGGATCAGCATTGAAGTTTGGAGGGATTTTAATCTAATTTATGTATACTAAGGTATCTCTCTCAGTATATTTGAAAGTAATCACAAGCTCTTTTTTTTTATCTCTAGCAAAATCTTGATCTCTGATGATCGGAAACAAAATCTTCCATCATTGTGTAATCCGAACTGTATCACCAACTGACCTTCATCGAGCATCAAAATATATCCCAAACCTCGTGATTTATTCTCAAAACATGTAACGTCCCGAAGCGAGCTGTAAATTTCCACCTACATAATATTACTTCAAATTACTAATGCAAAGGAAAATAATGTAGCGCGGTTGAAAGGCGCTACGTGTGCGTTTTATGACTGAATAACACCAAGACCAGACTATAAAATTTCTTTGGAAGCGTCAACCCAGCTGTATGTTGTAGGTTATGGATGCATAATTTTTGTATTTGTGAGTGCCAGAAATGGATTTTTTGGCAAGCTCTTCGCTGCGATCGTGAGTAAATGCCAAGTCACCTGCTCAGCAAATAAACTGAAGAAGAGAACCAACTATAATTCGATCGGGCCCTTTGTAGCACGATCTGACACCAGGTGTCACGATGTTATGTTAGCAGCTTCACACTTATAGCGTAGGCTGCGCAAACGATGCACCAACTCTGTTTGGGCACATGGTTATCGTTTCCTTTCCTTGTTTATTCTCTGTAGAAGCTGAGTGGAACAATCTGTTCCTCCTATACAGGCACGTCACTGTATATGCTAATTAAATTTGTTGCTTCGTCAAGTCAGAAATCTTTCCTCGTGGAGAAGTGACTATTGTGTTTGATTTCTGCACAATATTTTACTTCTGATACGAATGTTTGAGGACGAAGGGTCGTCGTCTTGCTGCGAAAGAAGCACAATGCGAGAGAATTTTAAAAACTATAAAAATGCTCTAGGCCTACGGAAAAAATGTTCCGTTTGAAATTGTACATTTTTAAAATTAAAAAAAATTGGAAACTATTATTAACTACTCAATATATTTTCGATCTCTAAAATGAACGAAATTGGGAGGAAATGGAATTTACGAAACATAGAAATCAAAAGGGTATTTATTATACGGTATTTTATATAAACTTATTTTACTTTTTCAAAACATTAAATCTGTTTTATTTAACTAATTTAAATTTGTTTTAATCTGAATTGAACCTGTTTTATTAAGTAAAGATTGCTTTTCCACTTTCATAAATTATTTGATTGTTACTTTTCTCATCTATTGAAAATGAGAAATTTTATTGAATTGATTGGTTTGAGTTTTTGTACCTGCTTAATTATTTAACTACTGTAATAGTGTTTTTAATTAACCAACTTTAACTGCTTTTTCAGCTTCTTAAAAGGGAATTTAGCATGACATTGCAATGTAATAATGCGAATCGATTTATTTCATCAGAAGTATGAAATTGACATTTTTATATTTTGGTTTGAATAAAAATTGGATTGTGTATACAAAAATATCCATATTCACATTATAATACTTAAGATAACACATAAAGATGTTATACAAATAGCAATACATAATCATATCAAATTGTAATTAGTAACTTCATCTTAGTTTCTAAATATCATTGAATAATATAGTTTTTATTCTTAAGTTCTTATTAATATAGTTTTTATTCTTA
>BMAW01040680.1:125482-171102 GCA_019974015.1 Nephila pilipes | reverse complement strand
ATATAGTTTTTATTCTTAAGTTCTTATTAATATAGTTTTTATTCTTATTTAATTTTGAAACAAGTTTTTAATCATATCAAAAGATTAAAAGTTTTTTCTCTTTAAGTATTTTATTTTAAATAGAGCCATTGATGGGGATATTACACTTAAAACTGCAACTGAAATAACCGCAAGCATTTCTTGAAGCCCGAAATAAATAGCTTCACTGTTTGATACAATGTTTCCATTTACCACTCTACTTCACGTTCAAACTTGGATCAGTTCCTAACCTTTCAATAATTTATTTCACTAAGCAGCATTCAGTTTCATGTTCTATTAAATAAATTGGAATTTTATGACAAGAAAAGAAACATTTGATGAATTTGTTTTGAATAACACGTTCGAAATAAATCTCTTTCTCTTAGAAGTGTCTACTTTCAATTGATAGTTGATTCCATCGAGCTCCCGGAGAAAACAGATTCATCCATTTTCTTCTCTACAACTGTGACATTGATTCATGGCTCTCAAACATTATATTTGAGCGTATATCATTATTTTTGCTTAATAATTTATCTGACAATGGGAAAAGTAGACGAAAAGAATAGGAAAATGTCGAGATAAGCACTAGGTGTGATAAAAACATTCTAAGTTCGAGAAGTGTCCATTACAGAGATTAATATGCTATCAATTTATATTTAGAAACACAGCATCGAATTGAATATTTACAAGTTGTGAATTTCAATTATATAATAAACTTTGAAACAATTGAATAATTGGACTATGAGATAAATGCACTAACGATATACAAGAAAAAGAAGTTTTAAAATGCTGAATAGGGAGATAAAAATAAAAATAGAACGTTTCAATCACTTAAAATGTTAAAGTAATTTTATTTAAAATTTAAATTTAATCATAAATGTTGTACACATACGCTGTAAACTACTGAATTTTTCTCTGAACTCTGATGTTGGTTTTGAATCTACGTTAGGTCGAACGTTACGTGGATTTCTGTCCAAGTTGTTGAGAGTGCCAAAGGTTTCATACACCGATTTTCTTTATTGATAGCACTTAAATAAATAAAATAAATCCTATTTTGTCATTATACAATCAAGTTAAAAATATTACTGATTTAAGAAAATACCCCAGAAATGTCAATAAGTGAAAAAGAGCGATTCGAGGGTCTACTGGAGACGGACATCGTAATTTTGAACCTCACTCAAGTGACGAGTGCGACACCTGAACTGGCATCTTCTATAAATTTCCACACCACATCTTTAGGAGAACTTGCAGTCCCTACAAATTTAATGCACATCTAACCCGTTACACTGTGGATCTTTATTGGAATCATATGAATCTACGAAACAGAACCAGCTACGCATTCGCGACCATGACTAACTGAAACGGTGGAAAATCTTTTGATTGTATAAAAATATTAAATATAATTAACTCGGACCTACAACACAGTTTAACTTTTTTTAGTATAAAAGGTGTCTCTTCTTAAGGTAATACTTTGTATAAAAACATTTTTTTTGTTACAAAATTTCTAATAAACTAATTTAAATTTTGTTGTGTGAAGCTTAAACTAATTTTATATTTTCAATTTGTATCAGTGTATAACAAAACTCATAAATAAAAAAGGAAAATATAATAAAATATGCAGTTTCATATTTATTACATAAAAACATTAAAAATGGTTAATTTGTCAATGTACAAGGGATGATTATTCTAAAAGTGGCACTAAAATGATAAGATAGACAAAAATTTAAATTTCCTCTTAAAATTATTAAAAAAATCCCAAAAGCAAATTCTAATTCCTAAATTTAGTGGAAAACCCCTCATAATTTATTTGAAATAATATCTTGCGTTCAATGTAAATATGTCTTCGATTTGTATAAAATATTTTAAGTGTTTTTAATCTTTTTAAAAATTTAATTTAAATCATTGAGCAGAATAACAGAAAGAAAATTAAACAATTTATTTTTAGGATATTTCATTGAATAATTGTTAGATAATATTTCATAAATGAATCATCTCTCAAAATACACAATTCGTACTTTATTAATTTTTATAACGTAAATGAAACTAAGATTTAAAGATATTAATAGAATTAAAATTTCCTCTATTTTGCGTTGCTCGTAGGAAAAAAGTAAAAACCGTGTTCTTTGCAGGTGAGGGATAATTATTATTATTAACTCATGGTTAATATTAGCAGGTGATTTTAGTAAAGTAAAATTCAATTTAAAAAGGATTTTTCCATAAGTAGAGAAAAACATAAATATTAAAAAGATATATAATGCTTTATCTTAAATGAGTGTCCATATCTCCAAATCAATTTCATTTTTATTTCGTGTACACGCTTTTGTTTTTAATTTCATTTACTTTAAAAACGATGAAAGGTTTATTTATTTAACCATTTTATATGTTATTTGAAGATGATCTTTTTGATAATAAATATTTTAAAATTACAAACTTAAATCTTTTCCTCTAAGCATGAGCTTAAGACTTTTTCATCCATTTTTAAGTCAAATATGCTTATTTTAAGGGAAAGGGGGGCACTGTAATTCGATAGTAAAGTTTACAAATTTAATATTCGACGGATGTTGGAATTCTGATTCTATCACAAAAAACTCGTGCTTTAAAATGAAGCCATCGCATATTAAACAAAACTGCGCGTCGTAGTCCTCCCGTGACATAGTGTGGAAGTCCGGAGACTGAGAATAATTACTCTATGTATCATTTTTGTGAACTACCATGGTCTAAATTACGAGATCCATGGTCAATGGTTCTTACATGGCTCTAGCATGACATTAATTTTGGCGAAAATCAACAACTAAAAAATACAATAACTTAACAAAGCATTTAATAAATAATTATAGGATAAAAAAAAACTATACTCTGTGTATCAGTGATCATTCAGAAAAAAATGAATTTAGAATTTCACATATTTATTCACGGACCATTATAATTATAAATACAAAATTACGCGTGTAAAGAAAGCTTAGTTCAAACGCTTTGTTTTGTGTATATAATTTCATTCTCTGAAAGACAGAGTACAAACGAGTTTTACTTTTGTGTTTTTTGAAGCTAAACCTTTTTTCAAAAAGACGGTAAATTTTGATAGAAAAATTTTCAAATTAACTATCAATTCTTTTATTTTTAGATTACTCTGGTATTAACATAATCATTCAATATATATATTAAGCTAATCTTGAAATTAAAACTACTTGAATTTTTGTTATGCTCACGACTATGTTATTCGTATTCAGACATTTATTACTCGTATTTACGCTATAAATAACGTACCTGTTATCTTTTTTTTTAAAGATTCTTATACAAAACCTGATCATTACAAAACTTTTAAGAAACAATTGTAATATTTTTTAAAAAATAATAGACTTTCTACATAATAATTTAAAAATGTCGCATTTTAAGGTTTGATTAATAATAAAAATAGGGAAAAGAGAAAAAAAATTGTATATTCTAAAAATCAAATGGAAAACAAAAACTTATGCCAAAATGCTCATAACATTCTAGATATTCAGAAAGTCAAATTTAAATAAAAGACTCCCACATATTTTATTACAATAATACAAAGAAATTGAACAATTTTTAGTAAATTTGTAAAATTTTCTTTTAATAATATATTCTAGTGATTCTTAAGCCTTTTGTTTTGTATTTTTCGGCTGGATAATTAAGATTTGAGCATCCCTAAGATGGGTTTTATCATTAAATACACAGTATTCAAAATTAAATTCTCCTATTTTAAAAACTGGTAAAACTAGGCATCAGAAAATTAAATGCACAGTATTCAAAATTAAATTCTCCTACTTTAAAAACTGGTAAAACTAGACATCAGAAAATTGTAAAATTGTGTGGAGAACTTCAAGAAGGAATGGGAATTTCGCACGAACACGAAGACTTCGATTGCGACAGATTAAACGTACAATGGCTGTTCCTACAAGTTAGATTTACAAACACCCATGTTAGACATCAATCCATGCGTTTTTTTGCTTTGTTTTGGAGCATTTGAGAAAATCTGTTAAGCAATCCAAGATCTTTACCTGATCTTAAAAAGCAGAATTTCATGTCCCTTGCTCAACATTTTCCAGTACTCACTTCGGTCAATTGCGGAATTTGCCATCTGGTGGTTTCACACACTCCGATGGTAGTTGAAAATGATGACTCTCAAAACACCCTGATATTTTGTTGTAATAACAATTTTAAAATTTGTAAAATTCCTTAAAAATTGTTAAATTATCGTAAAGGGGTATAACAAAATAAAGCTTTCTAAAGAGGCAATATTTGTAACTATTTTTTTTTCTCTACTAAGTCTTCCACAGAATTTCACAATTCTCTGAAGACTGGTTTCACCTGTAGGCAGCTTTGATACAGGGCTCTTTAATTCTGGTCATGCTGAATATATATAAGTTTGTATTCGGTATAAATAAGATTTGTATTTGTCCTGCATAACATAGATTTGTACATACATTGGTTTATATTTGAGTAGTGCTAATTTTACTTTTCTGAGTTGCTCTTCCCAAGCGTACATATACCACAGTTTGAAAATCATTGATTTACTCAATTTCTGTACACATTTTTCTTAATTTATCGAACAACAGCTTAAATATTTTCCTTATCATGAACAGTCTAAGTCTAACCGCAAAGCTTAGTTAATGTTGTACGAAAAAAAATGTTATTACACAAACAAAATCTAAACCCTGAGCAGCAATAATAATCTTTATAAGAATACTTCCTTCATATCTTATGATCGCCTTATATTTGTTTTCGCTAATAATCGACATGGTACATCCATTCAGATGAACGAACCATAGAAAAATAAAGCGCTTTTCCTTAATATATTTAAGCGGGAACACCAAAAGAAAATTACAACAGCAGACAAAAATGCGCTAAGTAACAAAATGCGAATAAAAGTTTACTTTAAGGCGTAAACTTTTGACCCTAATACAAGTGAAATAAGAAAATGTCACGCGAGCAGCGATATGTCCTACAACAAAGAGGATGTATAAATACGTACTAGAAAACGCGTCTAAAAATTACTAATTATGAAAAGATCATTAGTTTTCGATCATGGAACGAGGAAAAACTTAGTGACGCCTTCCAATCAATACATCAAGTAGAATTGAAATCAGATTAGGGAAACTATGTTGTAAAAAAACATGACTCAGTAATTACTTTTCAATCGAATGAGGCAAATTTGACGCATCTGTCAAGACTCCATTTTTCCATCGCGTGCAGGAAATTTAGAAATAATTAATACTCGATACTCTTTTGCGGAAGCACAAAATAAAAATTTAAAAAAACTCGCAATAGATGGCGCAGAAAGCAGGCGCCACAACATGTTGCCAGATTCGCCTACAGTTATAAAAATGAAAAAGAATAAAAATGGCGGCATCCACAACTTCGTCTCGATGCCCAGGACGCATTCATCCGAATTTATCGTTTATGAACCATGGCGTAACTAAATATTAATTAAGCCATAGCTATGTTACCATAAATTGATGACATAATTAAGCCAGAAGCGCTTCAGATGTTGATATACGAGAACAGCGGAATGAAAGAAATGCTGCTCTTCTACCGGAAATGTGGGTTTAATGACTCGATATTAAAAATAAAAGATAAAAAAAATTCTATGATGCATTTAAAATTACCCATGATTGTTTCCTGCCCTTGCTATGTTTTTCTTCACTGAGCCAGCGTCTTAAGTGTAATTGATAAACAAGAGCTTTCTAAGCCCATTTTCACTGCTGCCTTCGCCATAAAAAATGGCAGCAGTACTGAATATTTACAACGATGTAACTTTTAAAGAATATTTCGAGATGATGAATAAATTATTCCGAAGTTAAGGCATCGCACAAAAAGGAGTATAATAATTTTAAACTCCTCTTTAATCTGAGTAAATCATTTTTAAACAGACAGAAAATGGAACGTACGGAAATGTGCACTTACTTTAATTGAAAGTAAGGAGAAAATCAATTGCATTTTTTATCGCTCCTTTCCATCCAATTGAGCTGAAAAACTGGTGCTTTTGCTCTGGAACATCTTAGGAAAGAGCATTAATTAGTTTATACCTCACGTCTTCCAAAAACTACTAATATTTTCATGGCACTTAGAATCCCATTGACAGATTCCATTAAAACGAGACTCCTTTGAATTAAGCATTTTGAACGAAATTTTTTTGCCTGCAAAAGCGCTTTATAAATTTTTATTAATACAAAGCGAGATAAAGAAAAGGATAGAGAAAGAGAACAGCTCAAATTCTTATTACTTACTTTGAACTGAAAATAACTTAATGTTCTGAAGATGAAAATTGGATTTTTATTTTCAGGATTAGATTTTATCCCTAGAGAATGTTATTGAAGGGACGGCCATAATAATCATTAATATATTTATGAAAAGTTTTTCTTTCATATGCGGAAAATATTTCATGAATTTTCAGTTCTGTAACAGCGATAAAGAGAATATTTAAATCAACTTTTAAGATTGAGTTTTTGCATTTACATATAATCAGTTTTAAATATGCATTATTTAATCATTTTATTGTAGGCTCTTTTTTTTTTTTTTATCAAAGACTTAAAATCTAACAATTAATTAAATTTTATAAAACAACATTGTTTATTCTCTCTTTTCATTAAAAATTCGATGTATATTAATTGAGGAAATAAATCTAAAAAGAACTATCGTTTTTAAAATGTGTTGATAAATATTAAATGCATTGATTCTTCTAGAAATTTTAAATTAACATTTGAAGTCTTTCAATCATCTGTGCTGAATCTTCGCCTTCTGAAAAATCTATATGTAAGCCCTTATATACTCTCTCATTATAATAAATTTATTTTTCCTTTCTAAAGAAATATTTAATTTAATTAACTCACTGAGAAATGTCTTTTCATTTATATTTTTTACGAATAAGCATCCGCTTTTATTTGACGTCAATTTAGGGGAAATAAATTGCTTTCAGAAAGGAAAATTAGATTCATTGGAACAAGATGAACACTTGAATGTGAAATTTTTTTTTTATATTAAAATTCAAAATTAACATTTAAAGAGTTTATTTAGGCAATATATTGCTTTTAAGTACACACACACGCACACACACATATATATATGTAATAGTTTATTTATACATTTTTTTAAATTTTCGCTTCACCCTTTATGAAACATATGGACAATAACGGTAAGAATTTTTTCAACTTACAACCATTTACATTAATTAATTAATTTAGAACGATTGAAAAATTGTTGGAAAATAAAATATCTTACAAACAAAAAGTTGTTTGTATATGATATGTAATGTAAGAGGTTTTAATTATTCATTTAAGGTCTTCATTGAAAAATTATGACAACCCCTTGAGAAATTTGTCACAATTTTGTAAAGATTATTAGCACAAGTATTAAATATTACATAATTAGTAATTATTAAGTTTATTAATTTAATTTTTATAACATTTAATTCATTATTATTTAATTAAATACAATAATACAAGAACTTGTCACAAGCGGTTCATGAACAAGATATTTCCAAAAATGCGCAATTATTGTTAAGTCAGTTTTTCATAAGAAATACCTTTATGTTAATTTTTAAGTCTTTTACCTCAGAATTAAATTCGGATATCTTGGTAGTAAAAGTATTCGTATAAGTGGTAATTATTTCGAATGTTTTTGATTGAGTAAATTTTTAATTCGATACTAAATCATTTAAGAATCAATATACGAATGCGGGCTTTAATTCAAAATCGTAATAACCGAGCTAAGAAATTTTAAGATTGAAAAGCAGTGTAGTAATTAAATATAAAGGTAGTTAAATTTTTAATAAGACTCCCCACTATTTTAGAATTTAAAGGGATAAATCAATGAGACAAATTCTCAGAGATTATTTTTCAACTGATAAGTTCTTACAAATCTGTACCTTGAAATTTGTGAAAATAATTGTGTTAAACTAAAATTCAATGAAAATTGTTTATGTTATAATTGAGTGCATTTAGAAAACAAATTTGATTCTTTCAAGTATCATTCAAAATAAATTATAATCGTTTGATTAGAAAATGATTCATTATAATAGATACGTTATATATATATATATATATGAACACGGGTTTTATTATAGATATATCACAGGATTTCTTCCATGACTTTTGAAGGGTTTTTTACAAAATTTAATATATTTCTTTGAAGAACTGATATTTTTAAAATTTAATTGTTCATAAATTCGGTTATTAATTGAAAAAATCCCCTACGTATTTCAGATTCTACTTACGAAAAAAAAAATTTTTTAAATGGCACATCATATAATTGAATAACATTCCAAAGTTTCATATAGTAAATTTAAACATTCGTGGTTTAATCAAATTCTTACTAACTCTCTCAGCACTGACAATTGATTTGTATCTATGAACACACGAAGCAATTATATCGTTTATTTTATGCAGGTTGGTAGAATAAGAATAAGTGTTTATTAACGCTCTCTGTGTTCCTCTGAGAAGCAACACAAGAAATATATATTGGCGATGAACCTCGTCATTCTAAACTTCACTCAAGTGACGAGGACAATATCTGAGCTGGCATATTCCTTCCCCAAACTTCCACACCATGCTTACCGGAGCACTTGGACCTAAACCTGATTTAACGTGCATTATACTCGTAACACTGTGGATCTTTAGTGGCATCAGAGCTTGAACCCGCTACTCGACGTAAGCAATGCCGGCGCGAGTCTTCAACCATGACTACTAGGCCACCTTACAAGAGACTGGAAAAAATTGGTAAGCCGAATAAGTGAAGGATACATAGAACTAAGTCTACTGTACAGTTTATATGTGCATTTTATTTTCTCCATAGCTTTAGAAAATATCCGAAAATAATCATGACAAAAACAAAATAATATATATAAAAATAATATACAGTATGTAAAGGTAAAAGAATGAAAAAAACCTTTCAACTCTGATTTATCACTAAACACAATTGTTCCTTCTCTGAAATTTAAAAACATTCATCTGTATTACCAAATAACAGAGATTCTCTATTCCGGATTGAATTTTCAATATAAACAAGGATAATTAAAAAAATGTTCATCTTTCTTTATTCAACAGCACTTGTTTCCTGGAACTGTATACTAGGGCTTTAATGCATACTAGTTAGTTATATCAAAAGAAATCTTCATTGTTAGGCTAAATTTAACAACTGACAAAGCACGAGAAAGAAGTTAAAAATTCAGGAATAAAATTAAGCAAATGATAAGCAGATCTCATACCTTGTACTAATCTCATATAGAATTAACTCTATCGGAGGAAAATGTTAAATTGTTACTAAATTAATACAAATTAATATAAACACCTCAGTTCAGGTGAAAAGCACAACTAACAGAGATTCCTAACTTAAAGAAGTCAATTTATCCTTGAATATAATGTTTTAGATGATGTAACCATATTTAAAAATTAGGTTAACAGGGCGGGAATCATATTAAGAGATGGTTAAATTTACGGATTCTACAGTATTTGTGAATCCTTTGTTTTAGGATTACTCAATATCCATTTTCTTATCTAATAAGCAATGTAATTGGAAATCCAAATATTATCGAGCAATTACTATAATTTTTTTTAGATTACCAACAAATTGGTAGTTGGTTGATATATTCAAAATAAACAATTATTTTTACAACAATCTGTTATGTACAAGATATATTACAAGAACTTTCTTTAAACAATAAGCTTGAAATACATCTTAGGCTTGGATAACATTTTTTAAAAATTAAAATGGAAAAGAACAAGTATTAAGACCATAAATTAACTGTGAAAAACTCTTAGAAGTGTCTAAAGTCCACTTACATAAATAACCATTTCCTTACAAAATTAAACTGAGTAAAAGTTTCCCATTAAAAACCCGTTCCCCGGAGCGATAAGCACCACAAACTACTAAAAGAAAAAAAAATTCAATATCGCGATTAATTTGGCAGGAAAGAGAAATTACGAAAAAAAACCTTCCCTCTCCAAAAATGAAGATGAGGTAGAAAATAACTCTTCTTTGGTTTGCGCAGTCCGATCTCCCCGGAAAATATGTGCAAGTTAATTCGGATTTCTCTCGAGAAGTGAGTTCCATACATTTCTGTCTTTTCTCTCGAAAGAAAAATATGGTAAGAAAAAAAATGAGAAACTACTAGCAACCTTCTCTGGAGATAAAACAAAGTTTGAAAGAAAAAAAAAAGGGAAAATTAATATGAAACGAATGAAAAGAGATAGCAAAAAGACTCATAGAAAAGAGGCATGGAGGAAAAGAACGTTTTCTGCTGTATTTCTTTTCCGTCCATATTGAGAACAAGGAAAGAAGAGAGAGACGCCAAGTTTAATTCATTCCTTTGAAAATGCGGTTCACCTCTGCTAGAGAAGAAGGAAAAAATATTCCTGCGCCTTTGGCCGGAACCAACAAATGAAGGTGTCCTCAGGAATTTTCCATCAAACTAATCTCCGGGACTTCACAAATGAAGGGACATTCCTGGAGGAAAGGACACCCCCTTCTTTTCCTTACGGGGGCACCATTTTTCAGTCTCATCACGTGGACTTCTCTCTTTCCCTCTTCCCGGAGAGTTCTTGAGGTTTCCAAGTGTTTGGTGGGGATCGGACACAAATTAAAATATTGTTTTGTCTCGCTGTCTCCATTTCGTTCAGATTCATCACCTTCAACAAAATTCTTTTAACTCTTGGTTTAATTATTTATGGGATTTTACAAATATTAAAAGCATGAAATGTAAATTTATGATTTTAAAAGATATCACATATTAGAAACAAAATACAAATAATTGTAGTTTCACACTTATCAAGTTCCATTTCGATTAGCAAGTCGTACGTCAAACTCTATTCGTAAGTAGGATTTACATTTTTCAGCATTATTTTTAAATAAACTGGTTGTAAAAATAGTACAAAAAACACAACTTAACTTTCGCACTCATGATTATTGTGCATGAAGGGGGAAATGCATAACATGTACTGTATTGCACACACTGAAAATAATAGCACAATATAAAAACATGTATTGTTAATTAACATAAATCTGTGTAATGGTTCTAGAAAGTTATGTTATATGTTGTGAGTTAGTGGCAGCGATTAGAGGTAAGGGGTATCCCTCTTAATTTTGAAAAGAAGTAAAAATTTTATTCAATTTTATCCACCTAAGAATTGGATTTATAAATAAATGATTTGTATAATCTTTTTTTGTCTTATCTGTCAGCAAATTATTTTTATTTTTATTTCTTTAATTATTGAAAAGATTTATTTAGTGGATACGCTCAAAATGCAATATCACACATATTACATTTATATATATATAATAGATTTAATTGCTAACATGTCTTTTGAAATCTGTTTTAATAGAAATTGAGTACTAAGGACTGATGAATACTCGTCTATCATAAAAATACGAATTTAATAAGATAACTTAGAGCTTTAGTTATAGTGAAAAAAATATCTTTTATATAGAAATAAATTATAATATTTATATGATAAATGTGATACGTCTGCATTTTTGATTAAATAGAGAAGCTATTCGACAGCGATAAAGCCTTCAGCAATTTAATCAACATTTTGATGTTTTCTCTTATTATCTTAAATACATATTTAACTAAATAGATACATAGACGTTTAATCATTTTGTTCATATTTTATTCACAATATAATACTTTAAATTTCTAACGCTTAGAATTAAAATCATACGCACGAATTTTGTTTTCTTGTTAAACTTCTAGAAACAGGCATTTTAATCACATTAAAAGCGCTTCTTTCGTCCCATTTTTGTTCTTGAACTTTTTCAGAGAAGGCTGTACTTAGAATGTCAAAGGCAATCACATTTAAGCTTCCAAAATATGCTGAAAAAGCTTGAATGATTAATCAAAGAGTTACTCGGTATTTTTTAAAAGAAAAATGTTGTTTTACCGACTATTTCGCTCATTAAATTTTCATTTAAAAGTTAAATTAAATTCTTTTTGACAGATTTTTCATCGAATATGCATAAAAAGAAGAAAGTTTAATTTAATTTTTATGATGATAGTACGATACGAATTATTGGTCTCGATTGAAATTTAATAAAATATCTATATTCTCTGCGTAGAATAAAATGGCAATATAAATGGCTCAAAATAATTAGGTTTCTTGTGATTGCTGCTTTTACTAGTAATTTTAACGCTTAGTTGACTTGTCTCCTTAAAAATTTATTACAGACTATATTATTCTCTACTTGATAAAGTACGATTTAATGTGATTTTTCGGTGCATTATTTGTGATGGAATTTAATTGAATTTTCAATTCATCTGTTGTATAAAGTACTGTTAGTATACCATGAATAGCCAACAAAGTCTTAATTAACTGCCAGTAAAATATGAAATATATAAAAATAAAATTAACTACAGTGACTTGTCTGCTCTTATTTTTGGTTACTTCATTTCATAACGTCATTTTATTCCAATCTATCCATTCTACTTTTTCTTGCAAGTTAACACTCACTTCAGAATTTGTTTAGACAAATATGAAGAAAAAAAAAGATTAAATGAACTTCAGTTTCTGCTCAAGTTTAAGAATATATTATTTGGGAATCTTAAAGCGAGATTGATATTTTGATTTGCTCCATTTTTTAGACAGGAATATCATCAGTCTCCATTGTAAACCTATAATTTCCTAGGAAACGGAAGCCGTTATCTGGCGACAGCAATATTGCGGTAGTTGATGTCACTAAGACTTTGTCTATGTAAACCAATTGGCATGGTTTCCTGAAGAGTATTGAATGCGAGGAAACCACGTCACTGGTTTGCATAAACATCGTTTTGATGACATCCCCCACCGTAATATTATGATTACTAGATAACGTCACCGATTTCTTAGGAAACAGTTGCTAAACTATCACATAGAGTCGATGAGTATAGAATTACAATAACTTCAAAATTTTTGAAATATTTAATTGTTAACTCTGCAATTGATACCATTTTATATTTAACTTTAAAGTTATTCTATTTATCACGAAATGAAGTTAACCTTTGTTTTATCCCTTCAAACTGGAAAGACAAGACTAAACATTGTATAATCATGCTAATTAAAATAATGTATGATTGCCTCCGTACTCGTATTACAATTAGTATTCAAGTGTAAAATATACTCTAAAAAGTTAAAGCTCTAATACGCTTTTCATGTATGCACTTCTTGTACAAAAACTTAAAAATTAATTTTCATTTCATGTTGTGATGAATAACTGAGTTTCCCACTTCTTGATTTCATCACAACTGAGGAATTTTGCATATATGTTTTCAGATAAACTGGTTCGAAACAACAAGAAATTGTTTTTCTATTTCTTGTAATTGATGCTTACAGATTACTATAAGGCACAAATTAATAGAATCTCAAAAGAACTTTGAAATGTGTGTGACCATCTAACGATTTATCTACTGCACTTACCATTGAATCACAAACGTTTCATAGCTCAGTCGTTGAATCTTATTCTCTCAAGAACAAAATTACTTCACACAAATAAGGATTTTAAAAAATTAATACTCAAATTGTCCTTCGACTCAATAGTGACGCTGTACCTCAATTATCAATACTAATATCCATGATGTGATATACTTGTCATTTGGTATAACAACCGCATAGAGCTAGATACATAAAAAAAAGTTCATTAATTGTCAATATTACTGTAAAATACTTTTATATGTATTTTTTTTTTCTATTTAAGCATAATGTCTTTGTTTTTGCTCTATCAAAGTCTCATTTGAGAAATTCATAGAGCAACAAATCTTCATAATTTCAAACCTTGTGAGCCAAAACAAGCAATAGCACTTCAATTAAAATTCCGTCTTAAGATATTTTTTACTTAAATTAGTGCTTCAAACTTCCTCTCTAAATCAAGAAAGGACTTTGAAGTAAATTTAGATTAAACATACGACAACTTTCATTATTTTGTACTAATTTAAATGCGTAAAGTCTCAACTTCTGATCAAGAAACTTTTGACTTTGCAATACATCGTTTAAATAATAACAATACTCGTAAAGAATTAAAATAATATTTGATATTGTGGTTTTTATTAATTACATATATTAATAATTTTAAAGAAATATATCTTTCTAAATTAATTTTGTGCATGTACATAAATTTTTCTTTTGGCTCTGACTATGTATTATTTTAGACTGCAATAGTGCGTGATCAAGTAAAAATATATTCGTAACATATAAAGTTTTCATTCGTGTATTATTTGTTTTCTCATTAAGATAAAATTTGATATATTTAAAATAATAGCTTTCAAAATTACAATTCAACGAATATGAGAAACAAGAACAATATGATCTAAAAGAAACAATTTTATCGGTCTTTTAATGAGCGACTTTTCAGTTCAGCGGATGAATATAAAATACGGTAAAATTTTACAAGCGGGAAATGTTTAAAAAAAACTTTCTGAATTGTTTCCTTCGTTTTCATTATGTATCATATTATTTTTTCAAAGAGTTTATGTCTTTCCCTTATAAAAATAGAAGTCATTAAATTATTTATAATTATGTTCATGGTTTCTCCAAAAAAGTTTTATATATATATATATATATGTATGTGTGTGTCTTTACTGAATTCAAAATTGATATAGAAAGATATCGAGGAAAAAAGAAATTAAAAAATTAAATAAAAAATCAAATGAAGTTATTTTTATTGTTCATAAACCCCTTTTATTTTCAACAGACGTACAACATAGCTAAAACTTTTTTTTCTATGAACATCAAGATAAAATGTTCTATTTCCTATTTTATTTATAGAAATTTTTCTAAAACGAAATATAAGAATTTTCATGTATGTAACAATTTGAACATAAAAACAATTTGGCGATTTTAATAACTACATATAAATTCTTAAAATACTAAATTTTTCGGTACATAAGAGCTAAATCATTTTGTTATCCAAGAGCATTTAAAACTGATCACATCAAATGTAATGACATCTTAGAATTTATTAATATTTGAGAGTATAGAATTGTGTAAAGAAATGTAAAATCTTACTAAGATGCTAATTACCTTATATATATATATATATATATATATATATATATATATATATATTAAAATTTACTTCACACATTTTTATTTTTATATAATTGACATTTATTTAAATTGCTAAAAATCGATTATTAACTATAAAGTAATAATACAAATGGAATTCAGTTTTATAATAATAATTATGTCGTATTTTCAGTCAACAGTGAGATTTTATAGACCATGATTCTCTTTTATTTCCTGACAAAAATCTCCCTCTTAATCATTCCATTAGACCTACCAAAAAGAACCCCATTCCCAATTACGCTGAGTCCTCTCCAGCTTGAGGCAATCCTGCCAAAGTGACCATTCCCAGCGATTCTTCCCCGATAGTAGAAGTAGGCCATATCAAAATGGACCTCTCCCGCTATTTGCGTGCAAACCCCTTCCCCTATCAAGGGCCAGGAACGCCGGGAGAGGTCTTCTGCTCATTCCTCGTTTCCGCTGAAAGGAACGCTCACATCTCATCAATTCCAGCCTTCTCCGTCCCTTAACAGATTGCATGCCAGGTAGGCAGTAGGCTCATAGAGAATCTCTTTCTCTCTCCCCTTTTCTTCTGTGGAGGAAATTGCAGCCCGTTGTCCATTACAGCGTCCATGTCTGAGTTCTTGAAGCGAGAAATTGCCTTGTAGCTTTTAGTGGGCACCCCTGGGTGCCACCCCCTCCCTAGGGGGGAAGATTCGAATGGGGGAGCGTGCGCAAACTAATTTGGGGAGGATTGGGGTGGCTCTTTTCTTTCTTCTTTTTGTTTTGGGGTTCGTTTTAATCCTTTGGTAACTAGCTGTACAGATCGTCTGTTGGAATCGGTCCCACCAGGATGGGAAGGTTGTTCTTCCTCTGATATAATTGCTAAGAGCGTTCTCTTGTTAAGAGGGCGGGGACATCCGAGTGATTGTTGCAGTGCCTTCTAAGGCATTAGCGTCCGGAATACTTCTTGGTATTAATCATGGTATCAATTCTTTTGTGTCTTATACTTTTTTTGTATTGATCAATTTAGTTCCTCGATTGAAATAAATTCGCTTCATCGAAATGTATCAGTTAAATTTTAGCTCTTCAGCTTGCTTCAATCTCTGATATTATTAGAACTCTTTTACATTTAATATTAAATTGATTGAAGCTTCAGCATAAGAAAATTATGTTTATTAATATGATAAACGCTTGCTCGGCATTATATTTGTAAAGTTTTCTTTCGCTTCTGTTTAATGTAAGCGATAAAAACTTTGCAAATATAATGCCGAGCCTTATTTTAAAATGTAAGCGAGATTTAGCCTTATGAAGAAGATACCAATAATCGATCTTTAATCAACCCACTTTTTGGGGAATCCATGAATTTCTGTATTTTAAATGCTTGTTTTGGGAACATTACTACCCGCCACAGTAGCCTAGAGGCCATAGCCGGGAACTCACGGCCACCGTTGTTTCGCTGAGTCATGGGTTCGAGTCCTAATGCCACTAAGGACATGCCATGTAGCGGGGCTGACACACGTTAATTATGTCGAGGTTCCAAGCCTTCCATTGGCGGGGTGTGGAAGTTTCCAGCTCAGTCGACTTCATCACTCAACCGAGGCTCAAAATTACGATGATTCTTCGCCCATAGCCTTATTGTGGCTTTTATAAGTATTAAATTATCAATTAATCAAAAAGCCTTTATTATTATAATTGAAACATTTGCTTTATATATATATATATATATATATATATATATATAACTCAAAGAGATAAATTATATACTGTAGAACTTCTTATTTCTTAGTTATTCAGACAAATAAAATTACATTGAAATTTTGCTTAATTGCTATGTGCTCATAAAATTATCTATTATATGGTGCAATGGAGTACAAAAAAAAATGTGACATTTAAAAAGTAGAAGGTTATTAAATTTTTAATATTCATCATAAATTTAATTGAAATAATAATTAAAAAAAAAATAGTATCAATTAATTACATCAACAAAAGGTGTTTTCTATTATTTCTGTACCTAAAATAAATTTCATTTTTTTTTATACATTTTTCATACATCATTATAGAATAACATGTTACCCTTTATTTAAATAAGAGTGATTTATACTTATATAGGAAGAAATTAATGTGCATATTACCATATGCAATTCTCATGGTATGTATGGTAAGACATCAAATATATTTAATGATCGCATTATAAATGTAAATGTAATTTTTATTGTAAAATTATAGCCTTAATTACATTTATAGAAAAACTAATAAGAAACTCTCACACGTCTTATCTCTTGTGTAAAATAATAGTTAAAGTTTTAAAAAAATTCCCCTTTTCTTTAAGCTTTGTCTATATCCATTTTGCATTTTTTTTACCAACACGCTTCAGTTTCATTGCTGAGTTTTTGTCCTTGATCACATTATCGAACATATTTGTTTCTTCTGAATTTTAAAACCTTATGCTCCTCGTCTTTTCTGATAGACAGATTATCATGGCTTTTCGCAGTGATTGTTCGCTCAACTTTTTATATTAATCCGTTCGAGCAAAGTTTACGATCCGTTCAAACATTAGATACAGTTGCCTAAGTCAGTAAACAAGATGTTTTCGCGCATTATAATCTTTATTCATTGTTTTTTTTTTATATTCATCTTTGGGTTTTAAAAAAATCTCTAAACACTAATTCTTAACTTGTCTTAAGATTTTCCAGCATTGTCTTGTTTATCGCTGTTGAACCTGGTACTGGACTATTGTGGGTGGGAAATATTTATAATTTATTCAAACGTTATTTGATTTTCCTTTTTCTTAATTATTTTTCGGTGGGAGGTCCACGATTAATGATTAGCTATGAAACATTTAATTTTAAATCGTATTCAGATGATAGTAGAATGACATGAAAAATTATATCGCAACTTCCTTCATCCGTAAAATTTCACTCAAGGATTTAAGAACCATGTAATTTTTTTTTTTAAAAAAAGTAGTATCCATTATTCTACTGGATTATTTTTGGTTAAATCGAGTTGTGTTGTAATGAATGCCTCAGCTGTCTCTGTGATTGATTGGTTGATTTTATGGGATATAAAGCACCACACGTTATTGCCCTCGTGAAAATATTCTTTTAATTCAACAAAAAAAAAAAAAATTATCCTCTGCAAGACTGCTCCCAACACTTGTTTTTAGCTATTATATTGCCCGAAAGGTCCCTGAAAGTGATATTGCACTTGTTCTTTGAAGGTGATATCTTCAGTATATTCTAGAGATTATATTCCTATGGGACATCAAAAAGGTCGGATTGATTTCAAAGTCCAGATTGATTGATCGATTGTTTATAAGACAACAAGAGAGATATTGACGACAGACCTCACAATTTTGACCCTCGGTTAAGTGGAGAAGACGACACCTGAGCTGCCATCCCCTCTCCTGACTTCCACACCAAGCTAATGGTAGAACTTTTATTTAATTTAGTCTAGTTTAGTTTATATTAACGTCGCACTAGAAGCAACACGAGGGCTATTGACGACAGACCTCGTAATTTTGAACCTCGGTCAAGTGACGAGGATGACACCTGAGCTGACATCCTCTCTCCTAACTTCCACACCACGGCAACGGGAGGACTTTGGACCCTGACAGATTTAACGTACATCAGCCCCGCCTACACGGCGGGTCTTTAGCGGCCACGGATCGAACCCGCGACTGAACGAAAACCGCCGGCTACGAATCCGAAACCATGACCTCAGGTTGCCACGGTAGGACTTTGAGCCACGATAATTTTAACGTGCATCAGCCCCGGCTACACGGTGGATCTTTTGTGGCATCAAGACTCAAACCTACGATTCGACAGAAACCGCCGATCACAAGTCCGCTGCCATAGGGTGTGCGTGAGTGTGTGATTGTAGATTTATGGCCCAAGAGTCAAACATGGCTATGCTGCGCCGAACATTTGTTGAAAGCATCACAAGTTTTTTAAAGACACAAATTAAGAAAAATAATTGCAAAATACCGTAAAAGTATTAAAATCCTAATTATGACTTAAAAATCCAATGGTTTATAAAAAAGCAAGCAAATTATATTGGGGTTCCGCCCCTTTGTCTGACTTGGTGGGGATTTCTCCCACAAAGTCAAACAAGTTTAAATCAGAAATAAAAATGAGCGAGGACGACGATAAAGCATAAACGACTTTATTAAAATATGATGAACAATGTATGGTATATGACAGGAAGAACACTTGGAAACATTTAGTACAAACAAAAGGTATTTATATGTAAAACGATTGTCCAAAGCGAAGAGGGAGGACTTGGAGTCGAGCTAGATTTAACGTACATCAGACTTGTTTCGCAGCGGATCTTTAGTGGCATCAGGTCTTGAGTCCATGATTATATGGAAACAACGCTATTCATAAATTCGCCACAGTGACCACCAAGCTTCTGATTCAGTTTACATTTTGAGAAATATTTTTAAAAAGAATTTTTTTTATATACTCGTATTGATTATATACGATTATTTATTTATATTTATATTGATATTATATATATTTATTTTGATTTATTTACTTTTTTTTTATTTACTCGTATTGATTTTATTAACTTCGCAACACGAGGGCTATTGGCAACGGATCTCGTAATTTTAAACTTCGGTTAAATGACAATGACGGTCAAATGACGATGTGTCACTTGAGCAGCCATCCCTCCAAATATGTCCACCACACCAACGGTAGAGGTTTTAGCTTCGTCAATCTTAATTTAGTTTATATTAACGTCACACTAGAAGCAACACAAGGGCTATTGGCGACGGACCTCGTAATTTTGAACGACGGTCAAGTGACGAGGATGACACTTGAGCTGGCACCCCCTCTCCTAACATCCACACCACGCCAACGGGAGGACTTTGGGCCCCGACAGATTTACCGTGTATCAGCCCCGGCTACACGGCAGGTCTTTAGCAGCCAAGGATCGAATCCGCGACTGAACGAAAACCGCTGGTCACGAATCCGAAACCATGATCACTTGATTACCGCGGCCCCTCATCAATCTTAACGAGAATTTGCTCTACTTTATATAGGGGTTCTTGAATAACATCGAAACAACGCCGAGTTCGTGACCATAACTATTATCTATAAGTCAGAAGAATATGTTTCAAATCATTTACATGATTGCAGATATTGGTTTGTCATGCAGATTAAATTTATGTAAAAGCCCTGAAGTTATGACCTTTTTGCTGATGATTTGAATGTGCTTAGTATCTCCTTTTTTGCTATTTGCCCAATTATCTCTATGAGAAATTGTTCCCTAAGATATCGAAATATTTTTTTGAATAAAAATTTTCATAAATTTTTTTCACTCAGTTTTGAAAAATATTATTGATTAATTGTAAGTTTATGGCACAAGAGCCAAGTCTGACCAAACAACGCTTGAAAAATATTACTAATCATGTCTCCTGGAGCAATCCAGTCTATAAAAACGTTTTGAGTTTCCAGAATAAATATATATATATATCGTCTGATTATGAAAATGTAATTGAATAAATATCTTTCTAGATAGAAATGATTTATGGAGAAGGAATACTGTAATTTTCAAGAGCAGATTCTTAGAGTAGCTATCGGACAAAATTAACATATTTGTGTTTGATTCAAATAGATCATCGGAAGCTTGGCATATGGCTAGTGCTCCTGGAGTGAAAATACAAATGATTATGATTTATTCTGTAAGCAAAAAAAAAAAAAAAAAAAATTTTTCGTGATTCGGCTGTCTATTTCTGCCCAACACGAAGATCCGTGCTTTTTCTAAGTGTAGTCGGAAAACGATCAATAAACAAAAATAATTATTTTAACTTGCTCTAGAAAACCAAAGCTTTTTAAATTTAATCTCAAAAATTCATATTTGTGTACTGAACGTTTTCTAGAAATTTCTGTTTCTGCCCAACATAAGTTTCGCTAACCACATATAGTGGGCCAATTAATTTTGATTCATAATCACATGGCGAGATCGGAAACTGAGTCTGCCTCCCCCTTTGCCCCTCCTCGTCAAGACAAAGAAATTTTATACCCGATTGATTTAACGTGCATTAGCTAAACTGTACTTCAGATCTTTAGTAGAAATTAGACTCGAACATGCTGTTCCACTCAAAATATCACCATTAATAAAGTCTATGCCAAGACAATTAGGTTACAGCGTCTGCTAATTGGTTCTCAAAGTCCTCACATTGATGTGGAATGGATGTGGAGAGAGGGGTGCCAACTCAAATGTCGACCTTGTTATCCAACCGTATCTCAAAATTACAATGCGTATTCGCTGTGTTAGCGTGCGTGAATGATAGCGAAGTTTAATGGCGCAAGAGCCAGATGTGGTCATGCTGCGCCAAACAAGGTACATTTGAAAAATTGAAAAAAGACAAATTGATTGGAAAGAATGAGGGTTGAAAAAGAAAAGGATCGCTAGGGTATCCCTGGGTTGTGTCACTCGTGTTTACCAAAGACAGTAAACACCATGGGAAAGAAAAAAAAATCACTGGAGTGTCTCAGGGCTATGATGCCTGTACCTACCTAAAGAAGGCAAGTCCCTGAGGTCTTTGCTGTGTTAGTGGATCTTTGTGTCGAACCGAAACAGATAACTGTAAGCGTTCAATACAAAAACAAACAGTAAAAGTTGCGATCAAAGATCTTTTACTGTAGTTTTAACACATATAGAACACATTACCGAAACAAGAATGGATCCACATGATTAATTTGAGATATGTATTTTCATCGCATTTTTACTATCAACATACCCTGAATTTTTGTTCAATGAACAGTACTTAATCAAAATCGAAAATACGAAGAATAAGTCTCTAAGATATTCAAGCCTATACTTGTAACATGCATTTGATTCCTCGTAACTTGTAACAATCATCTGTTTAAACAAATTTATTTTCCGTTGAATAAATTAGACGGATCTCGGCCATTTATTTTTGCGCAACTTTTGATCAACGACACGTGCTAAGATTTAATGCAGCGTGTCCATAAAATTTCATCTCCTCCAGCAAACCAAGAAAACGTGACACATTTCCACTTTTAGTTTTCACGAAAAGTTCATTTTTACCTGATAATAACAAATTTCATGTTAAACGGACACAATATTTCTTTTCTTAATACGGATTCTAATGTAGTAGATAAAATATACATTAAAGTTGTCATCAATTATGTTAAAGAAAAGGGCTTAAAGATAGAACTTTTTTCATACAGAATAATATTCCATTATAAATAATTTATTGTGACTTCACTATCGAACTGTGAAGTCACAATTTCACGATCGAATATAATTAATAGTAGTTAATTCTGTTAAGCTTTTCATTTCAGTACGAATCTGCATATATTTTTTTGTTGTTGTTGTTGAATCCTATTTTAGCCTCCCCCCCTTGGCGACAGAAAGAAATGGTTCAAAATTTCGCCAAATTCTGGCAGCTCCATGTCTATGGGAAGTATTAATTGCAAACCTGTGTATTAATATATTTTAGACCATTAGAAAAATGCGCTGTCGACACCGATTAGCGCGATTCTTTTCTGTCGCCAAGGGAGAGGGTTAAGAGGATTTTTCCGTTTAATAGAAAAGTTTCTTATTACTTATTGAAAGTTTCTAAATTTTAAAGGCGTGGTATGATTTTTAAGGAAATTATGCTTCATAACTACAGGAATTTATAGTACTATTGAGAAATTTTAATTTTATCACGAAAAATCACAATTACGGTCCTGTTCATTTGACATTAAGTGAGTGATCATGGGGGAACGAATTAGTGGTCGGCGTTCTTTTCGTCAAGTCGTGGACTGAGTCATGATGCCATTAAAGACCCGTCGTGTAACGAGGATGGTGCACGTTACGCCTGGTCGAGTTCCGTCTTCTCGATGGTATGGTGTAGAATTTTGGAGAGAAGGTGCCTGCTCAGGTGTCCTCCTCGTCACTTGATCGAGGTACAAAATTATGAGGTCCGTCACCAATATCCTTCGTGTTGCTTCTCAGTGCGATGTTAATAAACTATCACACCAAATTCGAAAAGAGAGTGCTCATTTGAATATATTCTTCATTATTGTTTTCTTGGTATAATTAATCTAATATTATATTTGCAGAGTTGAATGCTTGTCTCACAAATCTTATAATTTGAAAATATGCTCATAATTTAGAGAGAATTACGCAATCTATAGTTAAAAGTTTGTTCTGCAAATTGAATGTAATTCAATTCAACAGAGTGAATAAGGGATAGATGTATTAACTAACCTATAAACAATTGGCTTAATTATGATCTGGAGAATAGCAAATAATTGCCTGTTAATTTTTCTTTTCTGCAAATTGTCCCATTTGTAACGTTGGGACTATATATATATACATTGCTTTAAAGTATAACTTATATTACTATGTAAAGGTAGTTCGATATTCGGAACAAATTTAAAAATAGTTTCATTCTTTAATTTATATGGTAGGATTAGATCAGTATGCAGGACTCGCGAGCATTAGAATACAGAATTGCCAGGACATGTAGGACAAAGACTCGCAGGACTGTGAAGCCACAATGTCTCTGAATGGCGTAATTTGAGCAACTGCCCTGTCCCATCCCGCCCTACCTCTCGCATGAAGAGAGGAAAGACCGTTAATTTAGATTCTCAGTAGATTGCCGCTTTGTATCCTTTTGGAGTAGAACTGAGAGCCCCAAGTCCACCCGTGTTTCATTAAACAGTTCCCCTTTTTATTGAGGGAACGGAGCAAATATTGCCTCGCAAACAGCCTAATAGACTCGGAGGTATTTAGCTTTCCACCAAAAGTACTCATCTTCATTTTCTTTTAATCTATTTAGGTGCATAACGGGTTTAAATGAACGTGGAATAACAATTTCTACAATTTTCTTACGTTCTAGCGGAATTGATTGTACTTACATTATGTTCAAATTATGAAATGTTACTTTAAGTAGTTCATAGTAATGAATCAAAATTAAATAAATATATATTTTTTAACTAAAATACTAAGTATACATAATTTTTTTTAAAATTCATTTTATAAATACAAGGAAAAATAAAAGTAAATTGAATCAAAATCTAGTTTTCATTACTATAGACGACAACTTATTGTATCAAATTTACAAAAAATATAAATAGATAGTAAAATATATTCATCTATAATAATGATGATAATTCATTGTCATAGATGAATATATTTTACTATTGTTTTCTTTATTTTTTCATGATGAATAATTCATTTTAATTGCCAATTTTACTAACTGTAGTATGATAATATGATATAATTAATTATGTTCTTAAAGATGGCATCACTTTAGTACTTTATATATGTGTGTGTATTTCGAAGCTTTGGATTCCTGGCCTATTTAACAAACTAAGTAAATTAAAATTTCCAACATGTATCATTTAACTCTTTCTCAAGAACTTTCTACTTTAAAGTAAACATAAGCCATATTATTAACACTGAAAAATTAAAGCCAAAATACACAAAGAATTTTATTCAATCACGTGATCCACACTTTTTAATATATACTATTTTAATTTTATCCCATAACATCCCAAACTTTCCCTCGTCATCTTTCTGCTTGCTCTGCCGTCTTGGTAAAGGCAATTAACCTAAGAACGATTGATAAACTTCTAAAAGAACATTTCCTTTTACTGCGAAATTCGTTAGGGAAATGGTAGTTAAAAATCATATATAAACCGCAAATGCTTTTGAGCACTAACTATATTGCATTGAAGAAGCTATGGAACTATCTTGAAGAATTGTTAGAATTTAAACTTTGTTGGAATCCAGAATGACATTTTTTAAAAGCACTCTACAGTTTATCTCCCATTCTTCTCGTATAAATCAACTTTAAACTTCAAAACTAAAACTCAAATTTTTCGAAGTCCTCTTCTCTCATTCCTAATGTATGTTGCATCGTTTCCTGGAAGAGCCTGTAAAACCCTGATTTTAAAACAATTGAAATTCATGAAAATTCGATGCAAAATGACTAAAGCACTATGGTTTGCCAGCAAGTAAGACATTAGAAACTATCTTAATATTACGGACATCAAAATCTTCAATCTAAATTTAGCAATAAATCTCTTGGCGGAAGCAAGAACTCATGAAAATTTCAATCTAAGAGTGAATCAATAGGATCATAGTGCTAAGGACTCCTGGCGTCCTCCCTTTCCTAATGCAACCGGGTATGTTTGAGTAGAGATTGTTTCTTTTGCAGGCTACAAGAATCTTCTTAACCAAGATAGAATGAAATTTTCAAAAAAAAAAAAAAAAAAAAAAAAAAAAATTCTCCAATAACTATTTTAAAAAATTCTTTCAAATCTCTTATATTTTCTATTAAAGATGCATATTCATTCATGCTCTTTCACTATCCTACAATTTCCCAAAATAGAAAATGAGGGTTGCTAATGAGTATTTTTTTATTAACATCGCCTTTAAAAGCGGCTCAAAGGCTTTGGACTGTAAATATTGAAATTTTAAGCCCCGGTGCAAGCTAAGGTGACGAGGACAACACCTCAGACGGTACCCCATTATTTTTCACATCATCCCAACGGGAGCATTTCGAACTTCAACAGATTTAAAGTGCATCAGACCCGTTATTTGACGGGTTTTAAGTAGTACCAGGGCTTGAACTCTTAATTTGACAGAAACAACGTTGGTTATAAGCGCGAGCTTCACTCGGCTACCGGTTTACGAAACTACCCGCTCGGCTACCATTGCAGTAGGAAAAACCTTCAGTTACACATTGATCACTCGGCTTCGACTGCTATATAGATAGTAAGAAAACTTTCAAACTTTGATCACTTGGTTACTAGTGCCTAATGGGTAATGTTGGAAAAACTTCCAATAAACAAACGTTGAATTAAAAGCCAGTAATTAATAAGGAAAAAAAACGTGTTTTTATAATTGATATTTTTTTTTACCATGTGAAGTAACCCTATTTATAAAATTTCACTTTATTAACTTTATTATTATATATGCCGCAATCCTCATAAAGATTTTCGGTTTACATCCCGAGAGCTAATTTATTTGTGACATGTCATCTTTTACTGAAGAATGTAGACATTACTAACTTGCACATTAGTTTTGTGATAATTGATTCTAAATCAATAAAATGCATAATTTTTTAAAGTTCTTTTCCACCTTATAACCTTTTTTCTAACATTCTATTGAATTCTTAAGAAATCTTTTTGGGATTTTTAAACATAAAATATATTTATCGAGTGTTATAAATATAAGAATGAACCGTTAAATTTCAGTTCTCTTAAATAACTGTTTACATTCTAAAATTATTGCGAGAATGTTTTGATGCAATACAAATGTAGAAGCAATTTTATTAATATTTAAAAATTAAATACATGTAATTCTACTTTGATGTAGTTTTGGAATATTTTTAGCCATTTTTTTTTTCAAATACTTGGACATTTATAGCAGTTTTTTAGGTTAATCTATACGTGTGTTGCTAATGGCTTTCAAAAAGATGAAAAATGGAATGAGTATTATGATTATAAAATTACACTTCATTTTAAGGCTTTTTTTTTTCTTTTTAAGTTCTAAAATTAGGAGGAAAAGTTAATTGCTTCATGCTAAGGAAAGTTAAAGCCGAATGGTAATTTTAGGTACTGATTCATCAAAATACTTATCGTGGGAATTAATAAAAACTACTGTCGAATGATGCTAAATCTAAAAAAATGTTCATACTGCGTGGAAGTTAGGTTGAGAGATACCTCACCTTGAGAGGAGTCTTTGTCATTTGATTACAGTTCAAAATTACTATGTCTTTTACCAACACAGCCCTTTTGTATAGTTCTAGAGTGTTTTCAATTCATATAAAAAAAACCTGCATATAAGATTAGATGCAATGATCTTGTAATACAGTCACTAGTTTTGGGGGAGTAAGTATAGGGTTCGAGTCTATTCAATCAAGATTGTTGTGAAGAATTATTAAACTATGACTTTCTAGAGCCAGATAAGTTCCCAAGATATCAAGTAACGTGTTGTGGAAGATATGGAAAATGTGTGTTTTGAAATATTATTCTCGTTATTTTTACAAGGCTAAAAAATCATAAATTCCATTCATCATCAAAGGTTTATTAAATACAAAGTGACCTCTAAATAGAGGAACAACTTTAAGTGTTGGTAAGGCACATCAAATGGATTGTGAATTTCATAGCAACTTATGCCCAGAAACATCATGGGTAAGTAATAGAAGTAACGAAAGGACACAAGACAGAGATTACCAGGAACATTCATTGCAATATTATAAATTCTGAGGTATATTATACCATTTCAAAATGTTACAGGACGTGTTTGAAGCCTCAAACCTTACAAACGATGCATGCCTTGCAGCGACTGACCATGAATTGGCAACTCTGTCAAAAATACTTTTTTTTACTTGGATATTCATAGAAGTACGGACGATTTTTGCAAATATATTCATTTAAAACTCGACAGGTGTTTCATGCACGACAGCTTTAAATGCCTCTTACCCAAAGAAAGAAATTCAGGCTACTTAAATCCAAAACACCTGGGTACTAGACAATTAAACTACCTTGCCCAATCCATTGTTGATCAAAAGTCACATTTCATGGCAGGAGTACTAGTCACTTGTTACTTACTTTCACTACGTACACCCAGTATAAGTCTCTGTGGTTTTAGTTTTCGCTACAATATTCGAGATGCTTATGCTTTGCCATCAGACAATCCATATATTAAGGGCATGTCTGCCAGTTCCTTATTCATATGAACTTAAATGTACAAAGGGGCTACAGGCTCGAAAGATGTAAAATTGAAATATTCTACTCCAGCTCTCACGTGACCTCAGCTCCTGATGTATGATGACGTTTCTGGATATGGATTGCTGTGCAATTCTCAATAATTTTGATGTGCCCTACACCCGCTTAAAGTTTATACCTCTTCTTATGGTACACTCTAGATTTGGTGCAATAATAAGTAAACAAAATAAATCATTTTAAATGTTATTTGAAGATGGGGAGGTTCAGTAGTTCTCAGAAAAATTTTTATGTCTAAAACAAAAGTCATGCGTAAAACTAATACAAAATACTTAAAAATGTAATGAATCTTGGCAAGGCGGAAAACATTATCAAAACAAACAAAAGTGAAGAAGTAATCTCAAGTGAAAATACAAAAGGTAACAAGTTTCAAATATCTAGCAACATACTTGAAAATAAAATCACAATACAAATACAATAAGCAATGGAATGCTCAAAGATAAAATAGAAACTTTATTTCTAAACTATCAAAATTGAAAAATAGATAGAATAGGACTTGGAGAAAAGATTATATGTCTTGTGGGGGATACTGGCTCTTGCATTTCAACAATTCTTAGAAGGATTCTAAAAAGATGAAGAAAAAAGTTTATAGGAAAGGGTTCTATAAATGTTACGTCTGCGTGTAAAATCCTCAGAAACAAATTTTATAGAAATAAAATGATTGATG
The DNA here is from genome assembly GCA_019974015.1 of Nephila pilipes. Taxonomy (NCBI): domain Eukaryota; kingdom Metazoa; phylum Arthropoda; class Arachnida; order Araneae; family Nephilidae; genus Nephila; species Nephila pilipes. Next base: position 142,669 of record BMAW01040680.1, on the reverse strand, counting down.
TTCACATAACTTTTATGAAAGTTTAAACTTTTATAATTTTGCATTGTTAAAAATTCCTGTTCTTATACGTTTAAATACTTATTTTTCCTGGTTAAGGTGCTATTTGCTTAATTGGAATTATCGTTAAGAAATTATTGCACTATTATAATTCCTGTGGACATGATTAGTTAGAAATTTAATTTTAACAATAATATTTCACTTTTAATAAAATAAATAAGATAACTCGAAAAGAGCGAAATTTCGAAAGAGGCATGAGAAAGAAATGAATATGTTCCGTTTACTATTTCTATTTGTACGAATTAGAGAATAATATATAAAAGTTAAAGATTGAGTATTATAAATAAATGTTTTTTTCTTCACTTTCTTAATTAAGCTCTTAATTAAAAAACACGTAATTATGTGACTAAATGATGGAATGAGAAGAGTGCGACTACAAATTAATATGCTCTTAAAATTATCGTACAGTTGTTTAAGTAACGAGAAAAACATTTAAATACGCATTAGTTTATGCAAATATGTAGAAAAACACGAGTATATAACACATTGTTCCATTTCATTTATTTAATCTTTAAGTATGCTAAAATAGTTATGAATATAAATGATTTTTAAATTTAAAGAGCTCTCACAAGTTTAAATCATTCTTTGAAAAAAAATCAAGCATTCAAAATATTTTAAATGAAGGATGAGATCCTGAAGATAACAACTTCAAAATTTATAAGGATGTAACAATCCCCAGAAAAAGGTTGTTATTTTATAAAATATATTTCATCCTACTACTCATACATGCGTATAAACCAGTTGTACGAAAATTTCAACTAATTTAAAAACTTTTCGAGAATTTCATTAAATATGTATTATTTGGTTTTACATTGGTCCTCTTCCACCAGTCGAAATTAGTAACGACAGAAATAAAAGTGCCTAACAATTGGGCAGGGAGTGAATTTCCTTCTGGTTCAGATCGAGATGCACGTCTGCAAACTATCTGATAGGCAGTTCAAATCTGTCTTAAATATCATCATCAACTACCACTACCGAACTGGTGACTAGGAATTCGAATACTAAATCACCTTAGTCTAATACCACGGTTGAAAAATATGCAAAAATTTCTTCGGTCTACCTATGACATCCCACTCATAAACCATGACTAGTCATATAAATAGCTGTGGTGCATGCATCAAATAGACCCGCCACATCAACTAGATTACCGAAGACATTAACGGAAACGCTCCAAAAGACACCCACTACGAGGATCGTTCAATAAGTCCTTTAAAACACAAGAACATCAAAATGGTTAGTTTTTAGTAAGCACCATGCCTCACTGGACAGCTGTCTAAGTCACAGTTACTAGTATTAGTGATCATGACGTCTTTTGCACCTCAAAAATTCTTCGTCATAAAAATTTTTTTGGCCGATGAGGTCATCCTCGTCTTCTTTGAAGCAGGTTTCCGGTGAATAACGATGAATTTATTTATCTTCAACGGAGACAAGTGTCGATGCAAAATGACGTCGACAATTTGACATGGCAGTAATCAAATTTTGATTTGGCAGCAAATGACCACTAAATCAAAACTAACTTATGAATCAATGTCAATTTTTTTCCCGGCATCTCTTAACAGAGGGCAGCACTCGGTGGTAACAAAAATTAGCCTTAATGATGGCATCTGCCTTCAAATACAAGTACTTTTTGAACCACCATCATACAACATGGTATGTATATCAATTATAGAAATGACTGGAAAAATAACCTTCCCTAAATAGTATTTAGAAAAAGTTTCTACAACATAAAAACTTTCCTCCTTAGGAGAGAGCATGCAAAGGCCTTCTCCCATAAGTAGAAACTAACAATGATAAATGAAGACGCCTAATAGCTGGCACGCTGTAGGGGGTTCCTTTCTAGCTCAGTTGGGGCCGAGGTAGCCTAATGGTCAAGGTCGCAGACTAGCGGCCGGCCTTATTTGCCTTACTAAATAAGAAGTGTAGTAAGTAGGAGAGGAGGAGATGCATAAGAAGTCATAGGAATGCTGTTCAAGGATAAAGATTCAACTATAAGAAGGAAGTTAGAATGTGACTACCTGAATCGGATCCACTCGTATGGTGACTATGTGAAAGAATAGATCCAATGTAGCTCATGCATGTCGTAAGAGGTCACTAAAATGGATAACCAATGTCCGAGGGTAAACCAATAACCAATGTCCGGGGCTTACCCTCTTTAGGTAAGTACCGGTATCATGATTCCGATGGATTCTAGTTATCTTTTCTTTCCCATGGGGTTTACTGTCTTTTGTAAACACGAGGGACATGCCCCGGGATACCATAGATATCCTTCTCTATTTTTGATCCTCTTTTTTATCAACCATTTTTTTTTCTTTCTTTCTTTTTTTTTTTTCAATTTTTTCCAACGTTGAGATCACAACTTTATCTTGTTGGTGGTGCAGCATGATCACATCTGGCTCTTGCGCCATTAAAAAAACGAGCTTGATTAAAATAATCAGTCACACTATTAGTAGTTCACTGTTAGCGTCCGAAACATCAGTAGATTTCTTTATCATAACATTTATTTCAGCAGAATAAGATAACTGTTCCACACATATTTTGGGCCACGGTAGCCTAGTGGTCAAGGTCGTGGACTCGCGGCCGGCGGTTTTCGTTCGGTCGCGGGTTCGATCCTTGGCCGCCAAAGACCCGCCGTGTAACCGGGGCTGATGCACGTTAAACCTGTTGGGGCCCAAACTCCTCCGTTTGGCATTGTGTGCAAGTTATGAGCGGGGGTGCCAGCTCAGGTATCGTCCTCGTCACTTGACCGTAGTTCAAAATTACGAGGTCCATTGCCAATAGCCCTCGTGTTGCTTCTAGTGCGACGTTAATAAAAACTAAACTCCACACATATTTTATTTTCGAATACACTGGTTAAACATTTATTGAGCAATTATATCTATTATTTCAAACAAACTATTTAATCATAAGATTATACTACCTGAACAAATTAAGGCTTCATACAATGTATTTGAAAGTGAATTTAAATTCAGCCATAAAAACTTATGACAACAGTACTAAATATGCAATTAACTTTAAATGATCAAAATAAAAATGCTGGTAGAAACAGATTCTGAAAAACATTCGCATTGAAATTTTTAAAAATATTTATAATCGAACATTTTGAACATGTGTGAGCAAGAATAATTGCATTTCATAAAAGTTTTTGAAATTAAAGCTATATTACAGAGGTTATAATGCATTGTTGCTTAAAGTAACAGAATTTTGTGCTTCCAAATAATTGTATGTGTTACGTAAAATACTTCTTTAAAAATTTTGATAATATATGTATTGTAATCAGAACATTTTTTTCAATAAATTTTGCAAAATATATGTATGGCTACTTTAAATGTAATAATTATCTTTCAGACAAAACTGGTTAAAATGTATTCAGTCTCTACATAGTAAGTAAAGTCTATTATAATTCATAACCTTTAATACATGAATCGTAACTAGACAGCGCATATAAAGTTGTTTCAGATATCTAAAAAGAAGAGCTATACAAATGAATTGGGCACTTAATATACATTATTAATTGCATACACATAAAAAATACAGTTGTTTTAAATATGAAAAAAAAAAAAAACCCATTGTGTGTTAATACAAAATGCATAATAATAACGTTATAATTTATGTAAAATAAATAAAATTATTACATAGTGAAATAAGTTCGTATTCATTTCCAAACGTGATTTAAACATTCTAAAAATGAAATCTTTATAATTTTTTTTTTAATTTAAAATTTTATTTTGTCTCATTTCCCCCCAAAATAATATTTGCAGTTTTCATTTCATAACAACATTTTAAAAATTTTCTTTGAAATCTATATTATTAATATTATATAAAAAGGAAACACATTAAACATTTCGTAATTCTATATGTATTATTATGTGTCTTTCAAAAAAATCAATATTAGAAGTTTTGATAATTAGTGAAAAATCTGATTCAAGTTATTTTGTGAATTCGATTTACAAATACAGTTTTTCTTGATGTCTTTCATCCTCTCTATTCAAATCGATTAACATGTCTTTTTTGAGGAATATATTTCTCGGTAACATAAACTTCCCTTCGGGGTCTTACCTTCTAAAGGAAGGCACGTGAATCCTGATCCCGAGGCACTGTAGTGATATTTTTTTTTCACATGGAGTTGACTGTCTTTGATAAACACAGGTGCCACGCCCGCGGGATAACCTAGCGATCCTTCTATATTTTTGACCCTTCTTTTCAATCAATTTATCTTTTTCCCTCTATATTTTCCAAACGCTTGGATCACAGTTACACCTTGTCTTGCGCAGCACTGCCACAACTGGCTCTTGCGCCATTAAACTTTACCATCACTCCCATATCGCATTAACATGCAAACATAAGAACTATTTTGAAAGCTTTCAGATTCTATTCATTGTTTTTTTAATATTGATTAAAAATTTCAGCAACAAAATCCAAACTAGACAGTTAATTGTTCAATTATCTCCCACCAAAACAATGACTCTGCCATTATCTAATAGTGGCTGCGGTAGACTAGTTGTCTTGGACTTGAGCTCACCGTTTGAGTCATGATGCTACTAAATACCTGAAATATTTAGGGACTAACGCTCGTTAAATCTTTCTAGGCTCTAAGTTTCCCGTTGACTTGGTGTAAAAATTAGGAGAGGGAGGTGAAAGCTGATGTGTTGCCTTCGTCACTTGATCGAACTCAAAATGAGAGATCCATTGTCAATAGACCTGATGTTACTTCTAAGCGTGACGTAAATAATCAATCAATCCCGTTATCCAATAGTTTAACCTTACCTGCACTTAAGTTGAAACTATTTGTAAATAGCTAATAAAAGTAAATACAATATGCTCGGAATAATACAAGTAAATAAATGCTCAAGTTATATTTTTAAGTGAAACAGACGAAAATATTTTCTTTATAATAAGACATTAAAAAATATCAGCTGTTAGATTTTGGCTCAATTCTGGTTTCTTCCTAAAACTGTATAAATTGTTTATTATAGTTTTTCCATAAAAAAATATTCGCGTGCAGCCTAATGGACACGGTCGTGGACTCACCACCGGCTTCGTCTCGAATAGTGGATTCGAACCCTGATGCCACTGAAGTCCCGCCGTGCAGTGGGTTTGATACACGTTAAATCTGTCGAGATTCCAAGTCCTCCCGTTGGCGTAGTGTAAAAGTTTGGGAAGGGAGGTGTCAACTCAGATGTCGTCCTCATCACTTGACCAATAATCAAAATTATGAGGATTGTCACCAATAACCTTCGCGTTGCTTCCCATTGCGACGTTGATAAACAATCACATTCGTAAAAACGTGTTATTTCAAAACCTTAAAATTATATATTATCATATTATTTTTGATTAAAAGACATGTCGATTTCATAATATATTCTCAACTATCAATACAAATATTCAATTATTTTTTTAATGGAATTGGATTTTAACGTATTTGAAAAGAAACAGTTTATACAGTTTATGCTTGAATGATATATAAAATCATCTGCATGATCTAAATATATAAATTGTTAAAATTGCATATATTAATAACAAACAAATCAGCAAAATATTTGTCTCATAAATTCCTTAATTAATGTCCCAGATTTATAGAAATAATTTTCTTATAATGATCTATATTAGTTAATTAGAGAGAGTTGAGTTACACAAAAGCTGTAATGTTTAAACTACTTTGATTTTCTTTTAATATTTCACAACTGATAATACTAGTTTCTATGTAAAAAAAAAGACTCCTAAAATAAATTATGCTTTTCTTCAACGCGTTCCTCGTTTTTAAGGCCTCATTAGATCATTTGTCACTAAGTTTTTGACCATACTATGCAACGATGCATGAATGAAGTCCTGATTCCATCAAGGACTCATTCTGCAGTTCACATTTAAACCAGGATTGGTCTAAGTCTTCACATGACATTATGTGGAAGTTAAGATTGAAGATTGAAACACCAACTCAAAAGTCCCCTTTGTAAAAGATAGGTCTGTAATTTAAAGTCCATCCTTATGAACGTTGCGCTTAGAAGAAACATTGGGGGTTATTGGCGAGAGACATCGTTATTATGAGCCACAGTCAAGTGCCTAGGACGACCTCTAAGCTGAAATTCCACTGTCAGGACTTTCACACCACTCCAACGTGAGAGCTTTAAACCGAAAAGAGTTAAACCTAAAGCAGTCCCTCTATACGATTTATTGTATTAGAACTCAAGTTCACTACTAGATAGAAAGTGTTCCAGCCATGAATTCTTGACCATGATCACTAGTCTACTACGAGGGTTGTCCGTAAAATAAGGTTCTCAATAATTTTTCACAATGAAAAACATATTTATTGGCATCGAATAATACATTGCTGGAAAGCTTAGACTTTTCCCTATTTTTTGACACATTTGCCGTTGAGATCAATGCAGTTTTACATGCGGTGTACCATTTTCTTTATGTCTGTCTGAATCATAGAACTCTTCCACCGCGAAGATAGCTTAATACCTCTTTTTTCAACTCCTTTCTGGTTCTAAAATGCGTCCCACCCAGGTGTTTCTTCAATTCAGAGAAGAGATGGTAGTCATTGGGGGCTGAGTCTGGGCTGTAGAGCGATTGTGAACCAGTATCCCATCCAAATCTGTTGATGAGTTCGGTTGTTAAACGGGCAGTGTACAGACGAGTGTTGTCCTGATGGAGACGCACTCCCTTCGTGAGCATGCCTCTCCTCTTGTTTTGAATCGCGCTGCGAAGGTTCTTCAATGCCTCACAGTAGTGGTCCGCATTGATTGTTGTACCAGCAGTCATGATATTGCACAACAGTAACCTCTTCCTGTCCCAAAAGACGCTCGCCATCACATTGCCGGTAGACAGTGTTTGTTTGAACTTCCGCGACCTCAGCGACCCTGGATGTTTCCACTGAAGGGATTGTTCTTTCATTTCCAGTGTCGTGTAGAAGACTCAGGTCTCGTCCTTAGTGACAATAGAGTCCAAGAATTACTAGCCTTAAGTTTCGTACACCTGAAGAAATTCGCGGGTCTCTTCAACGCGTTTCCGTTTGTCGTCTTCCGTAAACATTTTCGGGACCCACCTTGCATAAACCTTGACATACCCTAAATGATCTGTCAAAATTTTGTGAATGCAGGACTTGCTGACATCAGGGATCCCCCTTGCAGAGGTCTCGAACCATTACACTTCGATCTTTCAGCAATGCTTCTTCCACTTTCGCAATCGCTTCGTCCGAAACCGATGGCCGTCCAGAACGCTGTTTGTCAGGGTCGTTCGTCTTTGAATTCTCTGCACCATTTGCGCACATGTTGCACGCTCATGCAATTTTCTCCATAGACTTCACATAGTTGGAAATGAATGTCCACCGGTGTAATGTTTTTCCACGCGAAAAACGAATCACAGAGCGTAATTCATACTTGGCGGGAGAAGCGCATAGGAGCTACATCTCTTACAGCTGCCAAGCCAAAAACGAGCGTCGCAGACAGCTCGCCGGGGCGGGGACTAGGAGAGAAGAAGCCAAGCTGCACGCCAGTATCACTAAATCACGCATAAGAGCGTTCCTCTAGCGTCTACAGCTCCTTGGGAACCTTATTTTAAGGACAATCCTCTTACATTTGCATTAAATCCATCACAATAATTTGGTATGTTGAACTAATGCAATATTAATACAAAATAAATGCTGTAAAATTAAAAATTGAAATTGTTTTTCTAATTTCATCTTAACAAGTGCTAACGTGGATTTTTCGGTTAAATTTGGAAAAAGTAGAATTATTCAAAATGAATATAAATTAACTCAAAATAAATGTACTTCAATTCACCAGGCTCCTCAGAAACAAATACCTTCTTCAAGTTCCTAAAGTATTTCTATTTTCACAAGCAAAACATTCTGAAGTACAAAAATGTTGCCATTGTTAACAACAAAAAGAATAAAAGCAGACGATTCTGCCATAAAAATCAGTTATTAACTTAAATATTAAAATAAGAGCAAATGATACATTATCAAAATAGACAACAATATTCTCTTCAAATATTAAAATAAAAGCAGACGATAAAAATTAAATTAAACACAGGGTTATTCAAAATCATTCATCCGATTTCAAAATTCCGTATTTTCAAAAATAAATAATACGGAATACAAAGAAATACACGGATATATAAATAAAAAGGAAAACTTCGGGAATTTTTTATTGTGAAAAATAAATGGTCCTCGTATGTTCTTTGTGAAGAGATTTCCCGAAATCTGTTTTAGAAGCTTTGACGATGTTACTTCGCAGTTGGATCGGTTGTGGTGGACCAGTTGACTTGATGTTACACAGCTAGCCACCGAAGTCACCTGATATGGCCCCATGTGATTTCTTCCTTTGGGGAGGGTTGTAAAAGATGAAATGTAGGCGCCACCATTAACCACAAATTTAATTGATCTTAAACAACGGATTTCTCTCTGCTGCTGTATAACAATTATCACTAACGCTTTACAACAGGTTTTGCAGGAATTATCATCGAACACTTGTGAAAAAAACTTCTATATTTTTCCTTTGCATTCATTTATTACTTATCATTCTGTCGTGGCCATGGTAGTCTAGTGGTCATAGTTACGGACTCGTGGCCGATGATTTTCGTGGAGTCGAGGGTTCGAACCCTGATACCACTAAAAACACACGATGTAGCCGGGGCTGATGCGCATGAAATCTGTGGTGGTTCCAAATCCTCCTGTTGGCGGGCTGTGGAAATTTTGGAAGGGAGGTGCCACCTCAGGTGTTGTTCTCGTTATTTGACCGAAACGGTTCAAAGTTAATAGGTCCGTCGCCGATGGCTGTTTGCAGGAAGTCATGACGTCAATGAAATACAGGTTAATATGCATTCCAAAAAAAGAAATTTTTAAAAAAAATGAAAAATGGGAATTATAAGAACTATGACGTCACAATCTGGAAGCACATTGAACACATTATTTACTTTTGAATTTCGAAATTATGTTCTTTCAAATGCTCTTTGTTCCAACATGTTACGTTATATTCAACCCTATGTTGTTGTAAAAAATTATTTTTGCCAATAAATGCTGAATGCGGGACAGGGGGGGTTATTGTCTCCCGAGGGGCAGTTTGTAGCTCTAAGCCTTTTGGGAGAGTTCGGTCCCCTTGGGCATTCTACCAATAGTCCTCATGTTGCTTCTCAGGGTGACGTTAAAAACAATCAATCCATGAAATTTATCATTCTTTGCCGTTTATTAATAAAAATATGGAATTTTGAAATCGGATGAATCATTTTGAAAAACTCAGTATATTTAGTAATATGAATATAACTTAGCAAACTAAATGTAATTATTGTAATCATAATGTAATATAATATCAGTTTCTCATATCTTGCTCTAAGTATCCTTTATTGTATGTCCATGCACTTTTGCTGACGCCATTTTCTCAAAACAACGACGTGTTAGCTAATATAAAAATATTAGCATAAGAATGAATAATGTATAAAGGGTTATCATGCGTTTCCCCTTTTAACTAACCTTTTGGGCCGCTTAAGACGTTATTTGGTTTGAGAATACAGCCTTGTGAATAAACCCTGACTCATGTAAATCAGCATTGCTGTATTGAAGTGTAGTTAATTGGAAAGGATCAGACAAAGGGATTGGACGTATTAAAATTCTGAAAAGGGACAGAAGCTTAGAGAGATTTCAGTGCGCACGACATTGATGTCAGAAGGTTAAGTGATTAACGGATTGCTGATGTTGGGTCCTGTATAGAACTATTGGATTTGACTCAGATCAACTTTAGCGGTTATTGAGATAAATAGAATTTTCAGTTATTCATTGATTGATGACACATATTAATTACACCGCTCCACCTTCTAATTAAAAAAAAATTTATTTTTCAATATTCTTAAACAAGAAAAAAAAAAGTTTATGGCCGCTCTCTTTAACAACGGCTACAGGTGTTAAAATGCCTTACTAACTGACCCGAAGAGGAATCTTTCGTTTGATAAGAGCCCTGCAATAAAGCGATCGTCTAACTTTTCTTCTGACTCAATGATCGAGGATTCGAAATGATGCCGGCACTCAAGGCCAACTGTCTTCACAGTCTGGGGGTCGAAAAACATTTCCCCAAGGTAGGGCAGAAAAACATCACCCACCGGAGTGGTGACCCAGAATATGAACAATAGATGGCAGCGCAACCTAGAAACACTGGTTGCCTGTACTCCCGACGCAAAAACTTGCCTCTGTGTGTCTTTACTAAGACATCCGCCCATAAATCACAATTTATGATATATCGGCTACGGCACACGTGTCAAATAGACCCGCCATCTCAACTAGAGACAACCAATAACATCAAAAAGGAAACTATCTGAATGAAATTCAATATAAAAGGAAGGAGAACAAAAAATCTGTCATTGTTGGAAAAGTAACATTCTCTTAAATCGTGTCCAAAATGTTCCTCTTCGTATCATAATGGTGATACTGGAGGAAGAGTATGCGGCGGTTTTCTACAACAATGAAGGGATGTTAAAGTGCCTTAATAGAAAGCCCTAGGGAGAATCCCTTTTAGTCTGTTTGATAAGAACACTACAAAAAGCGACTGCATAACTTTTCTTTTGACCCAATGCTTGAGGGTACGAAACGCCATGGCATTAAAGGTCAAAAGTTTGGGGCTGGATAAAAACATCGCTCTCACCGAAAGTTCAAAGACCTGCCTGTTTGTCTGTTCTTAACTAATTACTTATCGAATTTCAATGGATCATATCCGAAGTAGCGAAACGAAAGCATTCCAAGTATCCCAGAGAAAAAGAATTTTGCCTGCTTAATCGATTTTAATACAAGACAAGTAATCCAATGGTATTCGACCAATTTCAACGTCTATCTCTAAACTGTCGTAATTCAACGTTGATTTTACCAAAATTCATTGAACTACATTTTGAAGATCGCTGTCTTTTAATAGAACCTTAAAGAAGAAACTTTCGTAAGATACCAGCTCAAGAATCACATTCCCTTTCGGCTAACAGTGTTTAAGAATTCCAAGACCCTTAGTCAATAACCTAAGAGCAGAACGATGTTAATCTAATTTCACCATGCTAAACTAGTCCAACGTAATCCAATTACCGTTGCAGCATTACCAAAAATTTCATTATCAGTCTCTACCAACATAAATATAGCTTCTCTCCATTGTCGACATTAACTCCATCCATCCTCATTAAGAACCTTTAATGTCCAATCATATTAATGTGTTTTCCTCCATAATTTGTTTCCCCAAGACCATCGTGTAAAATAGTAGAAGCTGATGCCCGTTAAATTCAAACTACGTGCTGTGGAAGTTAGGTGAATGAAATACCGTCAAACTGAAATACCGTCTATGTCATTTAATCGAGACTCAAAATTATGAATTCCATCTCTTATAGCCGTTGTGTTGCTCTATAATAGGAATTATTATCATTTTTCAGTTCCTTAATGATTATAGAGAATTCCTTTTTTATGCTTTTTGTATACTTAAAATAAAGGTATAAAGAGTGTCATTTAGCTATATTGAAAATATTTGACGTTGTAAAAGGTTTGATTTAGCGCCCTAGGCTCAAAGACTATAAAAACAGAGATAGAAATTGCCTAATGGGACATTTTAGGCTCGGGTAAACTTTAAGTTAACTAAAAGATATAATATAAACTATTCGTTTCTTAATACTTTGAATAATAATATATGAACACATTTAATACATCGAAAGTTTACAGTAAATATTTCCTTATCAAAGGCACATGTAAACAACTGCTCATTATTTTAAATTATGAGCATTTGACTTCAATGTGGCATACGTAGCGGCACATACAGTTCATATAGCTCGTGTTTTTATGTGCCATATAGTTAAGATGGATACTATTTTCTCTTAAAATTAAGTAAATGAGTTGATTTTTTTTCTCTTTCATTATCACAATTCTCTCGATATACTCATGAGAATCGCTGGTTAAAAGCTATAAAGCTACACAAATTCGACTAAATTCAACTTAAATAGTAATTTCTTATCATTGTATTATTTTATCCGAAATCTCATGACTAACTTCTTTCAAGATGATATAACTACTTTGTGTTGTCTATCTCAAGTTTATCCATTTCCATCAAGAAATTTTACTATCTATTTATGGATGCACAGATCAAAGACCGCTGGCTCCATACGATCTCCCATCGTTTTCTAGCGACCCAAATTACCATAGATGTTTCTAAAAAGGTTTTATGTTGAGAATAGTAAATGTGAATGGGGTAACTGACTGTTATATTGTCCGTCGATCTGTTTTCCCCTTAAGAAGTCAATGAGTATGACGCCCTTCACGCTTCTTAAAAAAGTCGGCGCCATAATTTTTCTAGCCGACGAGACTGTATCTGTCTTCTTTGGAGCAGATTCACTGAAAGCAATCCATTGTATAGATTTTTGCTTGGTTTCTGATGTACCATGAGGAATCCAGGTCTCATCGACGGAGATAATTCGACTTGGCAGCAACTAAAACTAACTTATGAATCAACGTCCGATTTGTTCGAGTGCCCTTTAACAGATGGCAGCACATAATGATAACACCTCTGTTATAATAAACAGGTACTTTTTGAGCCACCCTTATACTTAACTAATATTTTTTTTTGTCCTTGATTCGGGTTAATTTTATTTCAAGACTATTTAAAAATTCAGAAAGCTTCGATGTTTGCTTGTTTACAAAAGAATACTTCTGAATGACTGATGCAAGCTTCAATATTATATATTTTGAAAATATTAGGTCTACCGGGAAGTTCTGTCCGTTTGTGAAGTGAAAGAAAATAATACATTTTTCGTACATTTAATAATATTTATTGTGCAGTATAATTTCTGTCATTACTATGATTGGTCTATAAACAATCCAGATGGGTGCCTCGTGAGTTAAGTGAGAAAAATATGTTTAATCATATGCACATCTCTGTTTGCTCGTCACGAAAACGAACCCATTTTGGACCGGACGATAACCGGTGATGAAAAATGGATTATTTTCGAATCCATCTTAAGGAAAAGAGCATACTTTCAGCATGGATTATCTGTCCCTTCCACCTCTAAATTGAGATTGAGCCTGAATAAGAGAATGCTGTGCATAGAGTGGTACATCCGAGAACATTTTTATTTCGAGCTTTTGAAACCTAACAAAAAGCTCATTTCGGAGAGATACTGCCAGAAAATGGATGATTTAAACAAAGCACTAAAAGAAAAGAGGCCGGCGAGGTCCAGTATGAAGCGCATTATATTGATATCATGATAACGCCAAACCACATGTTACTTTGACGATTCGTCAAACAATCACAGAGCTAATTTGGGAATTTCTGTCACATCCACCATACTCCTCAGACATAGTACCTTTTACTTATCACTTGTTTATCTCCCTGCAAAATTTTATGAAAGGAAAAAAAAATTCAAAACTGGAGCGCATGTCAACTAAGCACTACTTGAGTTTTTCGCCTCTAAAGACAAGGGATTTTTGAAAAATGGTACTTACAAATTACCATCATGCTGGCAAAAGTTCATAAGTAACGACGGAAAAAACATTGTAAAAAATGTATTGTTTCTTTTCACTTCACAAACGGACAGAACTTTACGGTAAACCTAATATTAGTAACCTGGTATTATCCTCGATGGATCGTTTTCTTATTTTAAAAAATAAGGCTACTGCTTGCTTTTTTAAGTCGTCCCTTTTCAATGTTTATCCTGAAAAGTATATACGAAATAACTTGAAGGAATCGATGAGCAAAACATTGAAAACACGCAAGATGAAGTTAATTAAAACCATTTGCTTTAAAGTTTAAGAGCTTTTTCACATAATGCAAAATTTATTATAAATCTCTACTATTTTATCCTACAAATGTCTTTGACTATCAAAAATTTATATTTATAAGCAAAAATTTTTAATCATTAGCACATAAAAATCGGAAAACATTATAGGAACCAATAACCTGAAAGAAAAACTACTTTATTTATTTGATCTAACAATCAAACAAAACTCTATAAAATCAAAGCAGTCATTCATACATGCTTCGTATTATTTTTTCTGGTGTTTTATTTCAATACAATAAGTAATAATTGATGAATATCAATATCATGGTATTTTTTCCTTTCATCCTGCAAGCGGCAAACAGAAAATTTATGCGGAATACGCGCTAATGTTCCATCAATCTGCCTTTGTAGTTTGCCCTTTGGACCTTATCAGCAGCTTCAACAGCAGAGTGACCATTATCATGAACTCATATTGGCAATTAAGTACAACTTTTGGTTCTCGTCCTGGTTCCTTTCAAGATCCATCGTGTGCAATAATGTTGATTTCGAATTCATCCCCTCCCCTCGGGCCCCTTTAATTTATTGCGAGAATTATGATTTCGATGACCCAAGTTACTTTCCTTTTTTCTATAAGGTCTGTTTTGTGTGTGTGTGCCATGTCCTTCGGATGTCCTAGCAGTTTTTCTCTATTTTCGACTTTTATCTCCTTGTCATTCAGCTCGCACGTACGCACGCGCACACACCACTTCCTTTCTTGTATTTAGAGTTTTGTTTAAATCAATTGACACCTTTTTTTTTTTGAAAATTAACAAGTGTTTGAACGCATCTTGATCAAATATTATCTTTGCGCCAACAAACCAACTAATGAGATTTCGTAGTATGATGTGGAAGCTAAGAGAGGGAGATACTACTAAGGTGTATTCTCGTCACATACCCTTAATTTGAAATAATGAAATCCTCACCGAGCTTTTCTGATGCGATAATAATTTAAAATTTTTTGCCTCAACTAGTCTAGGTATACATAGTTTAAGCCACTAATGTCTCTCTTTGCGTAATATGTTGCCGATCCCCCAACGGATCCCGGGATCTTTCTTCTGCCATACTCCACTTCCTTTTCGTCAGTAACACACACATCGCGGGGAGGAGAGGTGTGCGTTCATTACCCAACATTGTTCAATTACCGTCGGCTTGCCAATTTCCTTAATAACGCCTCTGTCAATAGATAAATTTCAATTTCTCTAATGGCGCACACAAAGGATCTCTCCCTTCCCATGAAAGGTGAGCTCGGAATTTTGCCGTGGCTCTCCCACCCTTTCTTGTAATTACGGAGGGCGACAAATAAGGAGCCCCGTAGCAATTTAATTATTTGAGCGGCCGGCGAAAACAACTGTGGGGGGAAGACCGGCAAAATGGTTCTCGTTTTGTGTTAGGTGGGGTTTAAGAGCTTTTTCGCCGGATGCCGCCGCTTTTCGGACGGCGCACTTTGGCGAATTTATCCTTTTGTAAAAGGACGGTTTAGGATACGCGTAAAATGCCCGGATGGAAAGGGCCGTCGTAAAAAATGCTTTAGTTTGGTGTGGATGAGAGGTATTCCGGTCGAGAAGCTTCGGTGAAAAAGAATTGAAGTTTATTGGAGAGATTAAAAAGAGATATGCTGAAAAATATCAAGTTCGTTGATGTGTCTCGACAAAATTTGGGAGGATTTATAGAATATAAAATATCTAAGCGAGCATGCCGTATTCACGAACCACAACGAATATCTTTGAGGCCCAGCATGTAACAAAAGTTTTACAATAAATATTTTCAACTAAATTTTTAAAATATCTTATTATACCTTGAATTATACATAAGAACTGATAACAAACCACAACATCTTCAACTAGTGGTATTGAATCGACACTCTATTTCTTTTACTAATAGCAGCGAATATTTTAGCAGTCCAGCAATAAAATAATACCTACCATGCCGTTACTCTTCAGCTGCCTTTCTTGCTGAGTCTGTCATTAAATATATCGCTTTCAGAGGGAAAAAAGTTTATTTAAGCCACATTTTTTTAAACTGTTGCAGTTATTCTGTGTCTGATAATTTAATATTCAAGAAAATACATTGGTTCTGATTGAAATTTTATTTATATATTGTGTACCAGTGCCTCATCTATTTTTTGCTCCTGCGTTCAATATGTCTTTGTTGAAACGAGGTGTAAGAAAATTCACAAAAAAATTGTTGACGAATAGCGATAGTTTCAAGAACAGTGGGAATTAAAAGCATTTTTGTTGTGACATAAATGATAAAATAATCTACTTTATGTGTAATAATGCAACTAGTATATCAAAGTTATGTAACATAAAAGCCACTATAAATAATACAAACATTATGATATTAATCCCAAGGCACAATACTCTTGCTACCCCGTAGGTAAATTAAGAAGAAAACAAATCATCGTAATTGCAGATAGTGCGGCTTGCATGATGCTAAAAATCAGGCCGGGTGGAGGAATGAGTATGAAAACCTTTTAAGTTGAAAATTACGTATTTATATGAGATAAATTACACCTATTTATCACAATTCAAGAGTTCTTGTTAAAAACAATGTCTCTACACAAACGAGGATTGCGGATTCAGTACTAAATCAATGGGTCCATACTGAACGACTTGAAATGCCTTAAGTTCTTAACATACAGCAGATATGCCGATATTCGTGTCTTATCAGTATTTTAACTCAATCTGTTTCTCCTTTCTAATTATTACTTAAGCCACAAACAGCGTGAAAAATTAAACGCTGTTAATAATCATAGATGACATTTGGTATGGAATAAGCAGCACTATATTACAATTGTACTTATATGAAACTATTAGTGAAAGTTTGAAATTTATTTGTAACTGGTGCTCACGTGCATTTCCTTTTAACTAACCTCTAGTGCTGCATTTTGGGAAGTTTGATCTGAGAACCTCGTCTTGTGAAAACCAGAATATATATAAATGAGATTTACTACATAAGAAGTATATTGAATGTGATAGAAGAGATAGAAGAATTAGAGAGATTCATAGCAGCACTATACTGATTAGAGCAATGATGAGGCTATATACTGAGTATGTATACCGGACTCGAATCCAGTCACTAGAAACCTACTTGAATCGGATCTAAAGATTTGGAGTCGATTGCTTGAAGTTACAAAGATAAGTAGAATATCTTGTAATAAGATATAAGATTAGTAGAACCTTGTAATATTTGGTTAATGACGCAAATCGTTAGCCGCTTCTCACTGTAATTTATTTTGATATTGTTTATTCAAAGTATGGATAAAGTGTTCAAAGGTTTTTAGCTAATTATTATTGCGTAGCTCTGAGTCTCTTTACCACATCAATGGCAATTCGTTACTAAATTCTGAGGTTAAACTTGAAAAGATGT